>CAJQZM010045276.1:0-10282 GCA_907164665.1 Colias nastes
GGCACCGTAGCGTTCAACTTCGGCAAGGACTCCGCTGTGGGTGAGTGAATAAATAAAAAAATAGTAAATAATAGTTTGAACTTATAGTATAATAAATACCTAGCTATTCTACATAGCTGCTTAATTAATATAGTCAGTTGTAACAAATATTATTATTAAAAGAGTGAGGGTAGTTGGGTCACATATTAAACCGCGAGTTATTACTTATAAGTAATAGCAGACCCGTGACACTCTGTGGTCGTAGCGCCGGTATGTAAGTAATGCTTTTCTCGATCACTAGTCGAAGCACACGGCGTGTGAAAGCTCCACCCCCGCGCGCCGCTCGCGGCCCCAACGTCTCTCCAGACTCGCATACATAGCCGCAATCAATTTTACGAGCACACGCCACACATGCTTAAGTTTCGAGTTAGAGTATATTGTATTCTATGCTAATAGCACTATTGTTTATTACCCCAGCGGTAGAGCGCACGACCTCTCCCCCCGCCCCGCCCCGCGCGGCGCTGCCCGAGCTGGCGCACACGTTCCGCGAGCCAGACGCGCGCCCGCCGCGGCTCGTGTCGGACGTGTTCGCGGCCGCGTGCGCTGCGCCGCTGCTGCTGCTGCTCGTGCTCTGGGCGAGATTGGGACTCAACTTTGGCAACTTCCCCGTGACACCCGCGGCGCTCGTGTTCCATTTGGCGTTGGGAGGTGTGTATAATGATACTTGTTTGTTGTATTTGATTTAACTATTGTATTTAGTTATCAGGCGGGAAATAAAAAATCCTGTGCCAAATTTGATAGTTTTTAGATGCAGCATTGATTATTACAGTAGACTATAGAATAAATTTTTCTCCAACTTTTTATTTATGTAAGTTCATGATGAACTTTTCATAATTAAATCAACTTTATGGCCAACATTTATATTTATTATTTTGTATTAACCATCAATCGCTTTAAATAATAAATATTACATTTATGTTTTGAATTACTTGAAAACTAATCACCTTATAAAATCAGTAAATACTCTTAACAATTTGCAAATGTATCCGAAAACTAAACAAAAACATGTTCTTTCAGCATCTCTCGGTCTATACGCGCTGTTCTGGCTGCAACTGTCGATGTTCGCGACACTGCGCTACCTGCTGCCGCTGGGCGCGCTCACGTTCCTGTCGGGCCACCGCCTGCTGCGCCGTCTCGCTGACAAGAAGCGCGCCTAGTGTAGTGTACATGTAGCTTAATAAATTATACATTGTCTATGGTGTTTTAATCTGTGGATTCCTTTTTTTTAATCTTTGAGAGCAATAGTTTAGCGTGCTATGACAGATCTCGTATGTGAGATAGTTGTTTTGTTTCCAAGTAATTTGTTCAGTCAGTTTTATGAAATAAAAATTGTGAAACACCTTTTTATATTTTATAGCTGTTTAATGTTATCACACTTCCTACGTTCTCTTTCGATACATAAGCATTAGGCTTGTCGTTAGACTATTTTAAAACTGCCGATAAAATGCAGTATGATTTATTTATAAAAGTTCAGTAATAAACACACGTTGATCAATATTTACATGTCTACATAATTTTCAACCAAAACTTTACTTTTGAAAACCATTAATTTTTATGAGTAGGTCCTAGTTCATTGTTCTAATTGTATTTAAATATGTATATGATTTTTGTCACAACTTGCAAGAATAAATATTCTTTGTATATTATGAGTGAATGTTTTTATTTTAATAAATACAACTAAGACAAAACTTGTTTTTTTTATTAACTTCCCTGAATTGAATGTGTCTAAACTAATTTTAAAAATAAGAAGATAGATCTGATTTTTTTTGTAAAAAATAAAATTATGGGATTTGAAAAATTATTTCGCTGAGTAAGCCAACTCAACCCCGAGTAACATATTATAATTGGAAACATTTTTAATTAATTAATAGAAGCTAAGCAGTAGCAGTACATATCTGCAAAGCAGTCCTAATTTCGTCAATCAGATCGAATTCATTTTATCAGGAATTGGTCATAAAATATCTAGCTCAGAGACGACAAATTAGATCATTATCTCTAAATAATTCATGCATTTTTCCTTGTACGCTGCGTTGGAGGCGTTTGGCACAATGACCCGCATAACGCAGCATATTGCGTATCAACGCGCGCACGCATCTGCTTCATCATGAGGTTCTTTTACGCACTCAAGCGTTTCATGTCGCGTCGGTTCGCCGTTCGCTGCTTATTTCCAAAATGACGCACTACACTGCGGGACTTGGTGTCAGACTGACAACGCACACAACAACGCATTGGATTATATTTTTTATGAACTCAGGTGCATCCCGCGTTTATGAACCTTCTGAATTTGATTGGACTAGTGCACTATGCGTGTATTCTGTACACATTACATAGTTTACATTTAGGCTAGCTACTACTTATTATTCTGTAATTTAGGTAAGCCACGATAAAGCATTCCAGTGATACCAGCAGTGTTTTTATCACTTGACAGTAATTTTTAGTTTAGATTTCGAGTTCATTAGTATGTATATCCCTACAAATTTTAAATAGGTAGTAATTTAAATAACTACAAGTCAGGACTCAGGGCCGATTCAAATGAAATTTGGTATCAATAGTTTCGGAGATCCTAAAAAGATAGGTACCGAGGTACTTTTATTGAAAAAAATTCCATGAGAACGGTAACTAAGCGGGTGAAATATTACAAGTAGCTTATGGCTTAAGAGAAAATTTAGATACAGGTTTGAAAATTCTTTTACCATTCTTTTTTTTTCGGAACCATCGGAAACATTGTTTAGGCTGGTTTTAAATAAATAACAGTGTTATTGTGTAATATTTTTATTCAAAATACATATTACAATATATCACAAAATCATTAGTCAAACTTCATAACATTCTCTTTCCTTAAAAATTAAAACTAACACAATCACTTCAAAGCACTGTTTGAGATACGATTTGTCTTACAATCTATGTTCTTAATAATATATTAAGTAGGTACACAATTAAGTCTATAGTTCTTAAAGTCAATATAAATATACATCTAAGCTTATATTATTGATTCGTGCTATACCAGATCGACTGGTAATTTCTGCGAAAGGAATATCTTGTCTCTAATACTGTACTAGATCTTATAAAGATCGCATCAAAATTCAGCATCTAATGTAAAGACATTGTCCATAGGGTTGGCCATGACACCCCACTTCTGATACTCGCCGACTTTCTTCTCGAAGAAATTTGTCTTGCCTTCCAATGAGATGAGGTTCATGAAGTCAAATGGATTCTTTGTGTTGTAATGCTGCAAAATATAAAAATTGTTAGAATAAACTTCTTTGCAAGTTTTAACCAAGTTAAAAAATGAATAATATTCGTAGTTTTTTATACAGATACCAAAATATGGAGTGTGTAGAATTTTTTGATGAAGTGAAACTTCTTTAGGCGAGTTGAGAGTAAAATTTCAAGGTGGCGTCATGGCAATACGTCATGGAGTAGGGCGATGATTTTGGTCTTGCCAAAGAAGTTTCACTTCTGACACGTGTGCTCGGCACACACGCGCTTTTTTGTGTTTTGTTTTTTAAAATTGATTTGAAGGGTTCAAAGCGCATATATTGCAGAATAATTTAGAAATGATTAACCAGGAAAATGTGCAATCACGTGCATAGAGCGCGTAACCTTGAACTCAACACATGAATGAGCATGTGCCTGTATTTATCATAATGCAATGTCAAAGCTTATTATAGCTACCTTACTATTAAAATTGAACCTGATGATGAAAGCTTTAGCTTTAGGTTATCAGGGACATCGTCAAGAGGTTAAACCACCATTTATTTCAATAATATATAAATAAATAAATATTTCGGGACATTTTTCACACATGGCACAATCTGATCCCACACAAACTTTTGCTTGTGTTATGGAAAACAATGGCTGATAAACATACATCCTACTTATATTATAAATGCAAAAATTTGTGAGGATGGATGTATGTGTATGTATGTTAATTAATCTTTCACACAAATACCGATTACAATGAAATTTGGCACACATATAGAGGGTAACTTGGATTAACACATAGGATAGGTTTTATCCCGGAAATCCCTCGAGAACGGGAACTATGCGGGTTTTCTTTGAAAACGCAACACATAATTTTAAATAAATACTTATATAAATAATTATGACTAGGGCCCGGATTAATATGTATTTACATATATTTATTTGACATTGTTTTCGTAATTAATCATGGTGTCTACAGTAAATATGTTATTTAGATCGTGAAAATTCAGGTTTTATTTTCCATATTTTTCCATATTTTAAATGTAAATCCATATTCCACAAAATATCAATAAATGGATCCATATTTTTATCAGCGCTATGAATTTTCTAAAAATTCTGGCAGATAATGGCGCTCGAGAATTCTTTAACTTCATTATAAGAAAATTTGAAGATTATCCAAAATATAGAAAAGAAGATTTCTGAATCGGAAGGACCCGTTGTTGAAGTTGCTAGGCAAAAATTTAGTTACGTCATAGAATAAAACAAAGGATTTCATATCCTACAAAAAATTAAGAGCATGCTGTGTGGAAGATTTAAAAAAACACGTGATTATTTACTACAATTCAAATGTTAGTGAATCGGAAGTTGATTATAATTGTAATTTTTTTCAATAAACAAAAGCTTTATTAAAAATGTTGTTACTTTTTATTGTACATATTTTTTCCATATTTTAGTATTTTCAGTCCATTTTATATTTACATACATATTTCGAAATTTTTAATACATATTTATCCGGGCCCTAATTATGACAGTTACCTTCTCTCCAATAAGCTCCACCAGCAGTCTATCAGCCACAAACTCAATATACTGCGACATCAGCTCACAGTTCATGCCCAGCAGGCGCACAGGCAGTGCATCTGTGAGGAACTCCTGTTCAATAGATACCGCTTCACATACTATGTGTAGCACACGTTCTCTGCTGGGCTTCTGTACTAGGTGCTTGAACATGAGACACGCGAAGTCTGTGTGGAGGCCCTGAGGACAATAGCAAGATTATCTATATGGAAATAAGTATCTTATAAAGACCTAGTTAGGGGAATATTAAATCCTTACTAATCCTACTTATATTTTAAATGCGAAAGTTTGTGAGGATGGATGTTTGTTATTATTTCACGTAAAAACGACTGAACCGATTACAATGAAATTAGGTAAGAAGGTAGCTGAAGACCCAGAATAGGAATAGGATTTTTATCCCGGAAATCCCAGAAGAACGGGAAATATGCGGGTTTTTCTTTGAAAACGAGGGCGAAGCCCTGGCGGGAAAAGTAGTCATTATTATATAGGCTATTATTTTCCGGAGAAAAAAATCTTATTCCCATGTGAATTGCATTAAAATACGCGGACGGAAAGCTAGTTGAATATATAGGTATCACACAAATTATAAAAAATTATAATCCATGGTGACTAGGAAATAAATTTAAAGAATTATACAATAAGAATACAGAATAAGGTACAGTGAGGATTGTTGATGCAAATTATGAAGTGTAATAGAGTGAACAATGTTATTGGTTTTCAATGAAACTGTTTACTGTCTTGCGTCACACTTGAGTACTGCATTGTATCAATTACTTTATAATGATCAGTAAAATTGAAACAGGAAAACCCATGAACCATAACCAATTTCAAGATGCAAATATGTACATTCTTAAAACTTAATTTGTTTAAAAATATGACTGAAAAAACAAGTTTTTGTAAACATGCATCTGAATAAATCTCTAGATTAAAATGCATAACTATGTACTTAAATTATTATTTTAAAAATATAATTGCTAAAACTAAGATAAGACAATTCAAAAGCGCACCTAGAAGAAGTACAATTGAATGTATAAATGTTTGAGTTTATGTATTATGAACAAAATATAAGATATAGTAATTTATAGTGAAAATAGGAAATTACTTTGAAATACATTAGATTCTGATAACATTATTGATTAACATCACCAGCTTTCATTCAAATTACATGATAAGCTGTACATGCATGATAGCATGTAAAGATAAGGGAAATAAGCTATTACCATTACTATTACTTTTCAAAAATTACACCATGTTTTTTGTTAAATTGATGTAGGTAGGTACATCAATTTATCATATAAGTAGTTAAAATGCAGTAAAAACTTATAGCATGTTTGTATCACTACATAGTATCGTAAAGTCGCTTTCTCTGTCCCTATGTCCCTTTGTATGCTTAAATCTTTAAAACTACGCAACGGATTTTGATGCGGTTTTTTTTAATAGATAGAGTGATTCAAGAGGAAGGTTTTAGTATATAATTTATTAGGTTTTAGACAAAGCGGGCGAAGCCGCGGGCGGTAAGCTAGTATGTATATAAAAAAAAAACGTTAAAGCAAACGGTTTTTTCACCAACAACTGCAAGCCAGATGTTTATAATGAGTTAGTGAAGCCAGGTGTGACTAACTGTAAGGGGGCTGAGGCATACATCCTTTTATGTAAATTATCAAATTTTAAAAGTAAACAATTACAAATGTTATACTGGTCATATGACTAAGTTTTTTAGATCTAATAATTAACAGATAATTTTAATTATTATTTAGTTACATTTTAAAGATATCACAATAGCACATATTCCATTGAACTTTGCAACCCTACAATCTATTTAGATGACCTGAATTTAGGAAACCCTACAATCTATTTAGATGACCTGAATTTAGGAGAGAAGTATGTTACTTTCAAGAAAATAAATATCAAGACAAAATTGATCCAAAAAAAAGATTCATATCTATTTAAGAATTCATTTCGTCCCTATCATTGTACATTTAAGAGTTTGTGGGCTTTCTAGCAATAAGCTAATTATTAATACTGATTTACAATTATAAATAAATAATACTAGCGGTCCGCCCTGGCTTCGCCCTTGGTACATATTTGCGTTTTCCGGGATAAAATATAGCCTAAACGGATTCGGAAGAATCCCTCTAAGTAATGGTAAAAGAAATTTTGAAATCGTTGCAGTAGTTTTTGAGCCTATTCAATACAGAAATACAAAGGTTTCCTCTTTATAATATTAGTATAGATTAATCATACAAACCTCATCTCTAGAGATCAGTTCATTACTGAATGTAAGTCCAGGCATGAGACCTCGCTTTTTCAGCCAGAAGATGGAAGCAAAGCTTCCAGAGAAGAATATTCCCTCTACAGCAGCAAATGCAATGATTCTTTCACCAAATGTGGCAGTTTTGCTCCCAATCCACTGTAGTGCCCAGTCTGCCTTCTTCTTTACACAGGGGAGTGTTTCAATTGCATTGAACAAGAAGTCCCTGTTAAATAAGTGAAAATCTTGAATAAAATGTATTTAGACAAGCTATTTTGATATTTTATTTCTTTAATTAAATCAAAAACAAAAACAAAACAAATCATACCTTTCCTTTGGATCTCTGATGTATGTCTCAATGAGAAGTGAATACATTTCAGAATGTACATTTTCCATTGCAATTTGAAAGCCGTAAAAAAATCTGGCCTCTGTCACTTGCACTTCTTGAGAGAATCGTTCAACAAGATTCTCATTCACAATTCCATCAGATGCAGCAAAAAATGCCAAGACATGTTTTATGAAATGCCTCTCACAGTCCTTTAGACTCTCCCAGTCTGATAAATCCTGTAATATATTTAAATCAATACTAATTCCTAATGTAATGAAAAAACAACAAATGGTGTTAGAGTTAGTACATAACACAAATAAAAAAATATTTTATCTAGATAGGTACATATGTTGTTTTTTAATTTATTCGTGATGTAAACAGATGTATGAATGATGAAATATCAAACCTTTGATAAATCCACTTCTTCGACTGTCCAGAATGAAGCTTCTGCCTTTTTGTACATCTTCCAGATATCCGGGTACTGAATAGGGAAAATGACGAAACGTCGAGGATTGTCTCGCAGCAGGGGTTCGAGCTGAGGGTCAAACTCAACATTTGACACCTTTTCAACTTCCATTTTCTCTTCAGTCTTATTATTGCTGCGCTCTGATAGAACGTTCTTCACTGGGGACTAAAGATAAATCATGAATAAAGACCTAGTCTTATAAAACTAGGTTAAAACTTTATATTTTAAAACCTACCTTGATATGCACGTTGTTTAATCCATTGTTAAGGTTTTCTTTGCCGTCTATGTAAGACATTGTGAAATTTATAAGCTTCAGTTGTTCAAATTAAGAAATATAATATTACTTGGAACAGTACAGCTATACTGCTTGAGAATCTCCTTGCAATTGCGCGCTATTCCCGACCACGACCAGCGGTCGTGAAAACAAACGAGATGACACATTTCATTTAAACAAATTTGGCGGGAACAAAATAACGTTCAGAATTTTACACGAATTTATGACTTTTGATTGTAATATTGATCAATATAACCGATTATTAAAACAATAAACAATAATATACTAATATTAATAAAAATAACGGTTTATAAAGTTAAAGCCAATTCGCTCAAATATTATTTGAATATAATTTTAATATTTTTTCACTATCAAAAAATGTATAGTAAATGTTTCTGAACTAAGTTTACCATTTCCCATAGGTAATCTTTTGCGGTCGTTTACCTTATTTGGCGGGAAATTGTATCTATTTGTATCGTTTGTAATAAATGTTAAATATTTTTTAATCATTGCAAAAATTATTGTTCAAAATAGTTTTTTGCATATTGTTTCATAAATTTCGCACATTTATTGAATTCCATAAAGCGTGTTATTGTTATTATTAGTTCCCGCCAATTAATAATATATTTCTATTGGTTATTTGTAAGACCAATCATAAGAATTTAAGTTACTTTTTTATAGTCATCGAGCCTTAGAAATACAAGTCTTTTAAGTATATAACACAGAGTATAATTTTATTGTGGTTTCCGTGTTTCCACCCTTTTCCACCAGTGGCGAGGAAAGTTCCATTGGAATGAGTTGTTTCTGACTTCTGTGGTTGTTTCACCACGGAAAAAATAGCTTTAATAAATGCTTGAATAAATGTCACTTTTTACAATGCCTGACTCGTCATATAATGAGAGGTGGATTATAGCGTCAGAGTTAAATGGTGGTGAAAAATACATAAATAGGAAATACAAAAATACACACCGCGTCGTTTGATTGAATAAGATTAATTTTATTTATAGATGGATATCTTGAAGTTACTATAATAGGATTAAAGGAGAAGTAAATATTATTTGTAAAACTGACACTCGACGAAACATTCGACTTCGATTTGAGTCTCGTCGCGAACCATTTGTTTGTATACATTTTCTAAAATAGACAGTATCTTTTATTGCGAATACGGGTACCTCAATGCGAATAGTGAATGCAATGTGCGTAATATGCTTAGATCATTAAGTGTAATATGCGTTACATTCGTTATTCGCATTGATAATCATCTTGCTATTTGGACATATGTGTTAATTTACCATAATATGGCCTGAACGTGATAGAGAGGCTAGTTAGGCTATTAGTCTAACAGCAGAAACAAGTTGGCTCATGGCTGCGACTTGTGGCTGCCACAGGCTGCGACGTATTCAGCTTTGTTGTGTTTGGCATTATCATAATAAATAACGGGTCATTAACGACTGCTCATCTTCCTCACAGAATAGCCATTATAATTCACCAAAATTACTGTACAACAATTTAAATTCTGATTATATTTTATGTTATTTACAAAAATAAAACAATGATTAACATTTAAGCACAGTATTACAATATTATTATTATATAGATATTGTAATACTGTGATTTAAGTGTATCAAATATTTAAAAATCCAATACGGTCTATTAAATAATATGTATTTTAAAACGGGAAATACACATTTTTATATATGGCAAGACTGTTATGAAACGCCATTTTTTTTGTTTTACAGTTTACTGTACAGTTGAATCACGAGCGAACGATTTTCATTTCATGATAATTTTGATTTGTTGGTAATTGATTCTAATTGTTATTTTTCTTATCTAAGATTTACTGCTTATCTCAATTTTTCTTATTGTATGATTGTATTATTTCCTTTTTGGTGTCTAAATCTTCTGACCCATCAAGGTAAACAACTTAGCACCTGCACGATATCATCGTGATTTTTCTTTTATTTACCATCACGCGTGCGTTGCTTTTTATTTTTAGATTGTTTTAATAAAATTTAAGTGTTTGCGATGTGTGTATTGTATACTAAACTTAGATTTGCTTGATCATATATATCCAGAACCGAGGGTAAACAACAATCTTTTGTCCATTCGGTGTTTTTGTCTGTATTTCGGAAGTAATCAAGGTCG
>CAJQZM010045285.1:0-16268 GCA_907164665.1 Colias nastes
TCTCGGGTATCAAAATATCTCTATACCAAATTTCATGCAAATTGGTTGGCGTGATTGAGTAACAGACAGACAGACAGAGTTACTTTCGCATTTATAATATTAGTATGGATAAAACAAATAAAATTACCGTGTGCACAGGCGGGTGCCTTTCCAACTCGGGCGCGGTGCATTGGTGAGCGGGTTCACGCTCACTGTACTGGCCCAGTACAGCACGCACCGTCTCCGTACCACGTACTAACACTGTACCGCTCCATAGTGTCCTGCAATATTGTCAATAATTTTTTACACATCGAAAGTAATGGAAAATATTTTTTTTGTTTAGTTTTAACTCTTAACCCACCGACTAACTGGACTTCGACCATCAAAAAAGACTTAATGACGAAGGGCCTGACGCCTGAAGCTAACATAACAATGTGGAGAAGGAGTGTTGGATGTGCCGAGCCAAATAAATGGGATAAGGCAAGGGAGATGATGATGAGTTTTAACTATTAAATTAGTTTACGTTTAGAAAGAGATATCTAGCGAGTAACGATCAACGGATTTTTTTTTTGTTTCGAGGTGATGGCAAGTCAAGAAAGGCCAAGAAAAAAAATATAGACAGTTTCAAAATCTTGGACATGTCCATAAAATAGCTAACAGTTAAAATCTTACCCATAAAGGAATCCTCTAGAATGCAAATGCGCCAACCCCGAGCTGACGTCACACATAAGTTGCAGAGGCACTCCGCTCTCGTTCAGTATCGCCATTTTGGGACGATTCATCTCTAGGTACTGTTGAAGATCCTGCAATTTTGAAATAGACGACTTCAATAATGAGTAATTTTTTAAATTTCTCCCCACTGTAAATATTAGGCTTAATGAATTGGCTGCAATTTTATATTTGAATAGTGACCATAGAGATTTTTTCGCTTTGCTGCTAAATATTGGATAGACCATAGACAAAAAAACTGGATACATGATACATTTTCTCAAAAATTCACCCAATTTTTGTCTCCATTATTTACTGCCGATAATCTCACCATAGAGCACAGCTCGAACATCAGCAGCCAAGGGTCCTCCGTGAGACACTTGGCTATAAACGGCAGAACATTCTCATGACTTATATCGCGGTACATCCTGGCTTCGTCGAGGAACCGCGCCTTGTCTTCTAAACTCGCGTTTTGGTTCAATATCTTCACTGCTACTGTTGTTGATGAGGGACCATCTTCTACTTCGCCTTCGACCACCTGAAGGTTGTGGTAAAGTATTATTTAAGCATTATGTGAGAAATGAACAAAGCATTTTTCTATTGTCATCGAGAAGAATATAAAATTACCCTGAAATTAAGAAAATAAATGCAATCAAGGTGGACATAAATATTGACTTATCATATGATTTAAGTTATGTTTCAATATGAAGACTCAGAAGAGCCTTACACAAAAGAACGTTTTAAGTAACTATTATTTTAACAAATATCCTAAAACTAAATACACTCACCCTGCCAAACCATCCTCTGCCTATTTCTCGAAGGTACTGCAGCTGACTCCTCGGAAAGTCCTCCCCACCTACAAGATATGAACATGAATCGTGAATAAATGAATATAAAACTGTCGCAGTTGCGGGATAACAATAGGAATTATTTAGTCGACCGCTTATAGAAAGCCTATTCAAGTCAAAAGCCTGGTCTAGACCAGCGTTGCGAAGTTTTCTCGGTACAATAAGGTGAAATTTATTACACGTCGTTGAATATTGTTGAATAGTCGTATAATCATCTTTATGGGAATTGCTTATGTATTTTACAACAACTGCCATTTCTGCAATAAATCAATGACAGCAATTTTCTTTACGACAGTTTAAGGAACTATTATGTGTTGTTTCTGCATAATCTTTTAAATCGATCTACACACTAATGTAAGACGTTGTGTCGTACTGTAAAACTGCATTTTAAATAACTTCTACTCACCGAACCAATCAGCGCATCTTTCCAATGGGTCTAGGACACGTATCCCAGACGGTAGCGGCTCGAACTCCACCACGGAGTCCCGCACTCGGTTCCGCTCCTCATTCTCACTTATGATATACGCCGCTGCGTTGTTGTTCGCTATATTTTGCATTTCGCGCATCGAGATAGGCCCGTTGTTATTGTCCTCGCTGATGTTGTTGTTGACCGGCTCGGAGAAGCCCGAGTCCGGCGGCTGCGAGCGGCGCGCATCGTGCAGGTGCGTCGCGCTCGCTGTGAATAACTGCAGAGGGAAATTGGAGTTTAATGCAAGGGAATAGAAAGCAAATTACAGTAATACGGATGTATGATGGTTTGCGATGATTGGCTTGGTGATGTCTAAGATGTGCCAATGTACATGTACATAATATAGCAAATGGTGATGATAAATAAAACAGAATGAGGCACGAATATAACAGAATGATGCGGTTTCAAGCTATTACATTAAATGCCTAATCATGGAGGCGGTGGCAGCGCGATCATTATCATTTTTATTGCCATCTAGTCTCTTCTGATGCTAGATATATTGTCAAAAATATTCCGTGAATAATCCAAATTATTCTATACATAAACTAGCATTTGAACACCGCGTGATAAGATAAATATACCCCAATAACTTAATTATAGACCAGTCACCAGACGATCATAATTCAAGTGATAAATATAAAAAGTACGTAAAATAGGTAGTATACCTACGCAAGCGAAGCCTTTAAAGTACTCTTAGTACGATTGCAAAAATTACATCTTGTAGTGGCTATTACGAAGCACCGAGCTGTTAACAAGTCTGCGAGTCTACCACCTACATAACTTTATACAGTATTTCAGATTGATTTTTATTTTGTACTGAATTTCATAATTTCTATAGTTCTTACGATATGATTTGACTGAACAGATTGACGAAACGATGATGAAGGTAAGGATATGGCTAGCTCATGCATGATCCGAATTTTACATAATATAGCGTAGTGTGAAAAAGCATAAAAAGAAAAATTCGAGTAGAGTTTATTATATTTCTTCTGTTTAAACTCTTCTATTATATATTTTGGTATATACTTCTACTATATATTTCGGTTTAACAGGAAGATATAGTTTACTTTAGTCTTTAGTATAAAATTATTCAGAATTAAAAACCAGTTATAAAACACGGTTTTATTTACACAGCTCAAGTAATATAACTCTTAACAAATAACATTTATAGAAAAAAAACCTGTATAAAAATGCGATTTAATCAGCATACGGATGCTCATTAACGATTATGACTCACAAGACTCAGGTATTTCCTTATTATGTCGCCTCTACACATAGGCCAGCGCATTCGCCAACGCGCTGGCGGTGCGCTTGCAAACGCGCTTGTGAGTAATCCACACATTGGGAGGTCGTTCAGTATGGTTTGGTCGAGCCAATGTGCGGACGGATTCAAAATGGATGTAACAAACAAAGAAATAAACACACTTTCACATTTATAATATTAAAATAATAATAAAGTAGGATGCTCTTTGTGAAGTAAAACATTGTGAGGAAAACGGCATGTCCAAGAACCTTATTTATTTGGCACTTTTAATACATACAACATTTTTATTTTTATGGTACTTATTTTTTGGGTTCCACAGGCAGTTTTCACTCTGGTAGAGCTCAATAAATTTAAATGTTTCCTCGTTACTCATATTGTTCGCCATTTTGTCAAGTTAGGTGTTAATTCGCCGCAAGAAAAAAACGTGCACTCCTGATCGCTGCTACAGTCAAACTGATCGCGCGGCCAATGTGTGGATGGTGCGCCAAGCTTGCGACAAGTGTCCTTTGATGTTGCCGACACCGCGCGGCAAACTCGCAAGCGCGCTGGCTAACGTTCAAATACCTACCACCAGCGCGCGAACGCCCGTTCTACACATTGGACAAGTGCATGTGCCAACGCGCTTGCCAACGCGTTGGCCTATGTGTAGTGCCGGCATTAAACAAACTGCAAAATAAAAAACTGAATACACCATTGATAAACATCCTATCAGTGTAGCGTAACGATTCGTGAATGGCGGCTTTAGTGAACATGAAAGATACGCAAAATAAAAAAGAGCGTGTGTGCCGAGCACACGTGTTGGAAGTGAAACTTCTTTGGCAAGATTCAAAGATATCAAAATCATCGCCTTAATGACGTGACGGTATTGCCATGAAGCGACCTTGAAATTTTTCTCTGAACGCGCCTAAAGAAGTTTCACTTCAAAAAGAGATTAAGCAACAACATTTATGGAAACTATACAAATACATCCATATAGAGCTACCTGGTTGTCTGTTCCTTCGTTCGGCTGGAGACAAGAAAATATGAATAAATATCATACATGTGACGTGATCATTTATCTAGACACGTGTATCCCAGCATAACGTCAATATTTTACAACATAGTACATAGTGGGACATAATAGCTTATTAAAATACATATAATTATATGTAGCCTTGGAAAATGTTACAGCATCGCATTGTAATATGTACCGAATGAGATAAACTCTTCTGTAACTTATTTATTTCAAATTGTATTGAGTATAATAAATACATATTTTATGGATTTTATCTGTGGCAGGAAAAAGATGGATGCCCAAAACCTTTTGACTTATTACACTAAGACTGACAAATCATTCCATACAATGAGGTGTATAATTTGAATACATTAATAAAAGTTCTCGAATATTCAGTCTCAAACAAAACCTCTATGAAAACTAGATAAACATTTCATACAAAGGTATAAACAATAAACATGGTTGTATTGTATTCACTAGGTTGTGTCCCAATGCTAGACATAGGCATCCCCAAGGCGCTTCCATGAATCGTGAACATAATCTATAAACAAATACAGAGAAGCAACCAAAATCGCATAATATTTCCTCACTAAAGAATCGAATCCTCAAGCTCGATATCAATTTCATTAATTAATTAATGAACAGACACACCGGGTCAAAAGCCTTGCTTTCATTACTATCATTCTTTAATAGAAGTACCTAAATAGTAGACCATCTCATATTTTTTTATTTGTGGTTATTACCTACGCTTATTCAAAATGAATAAAATTACCTCGTGAAGCTAATTCAATAAAGTCGTAAAAATATTTTTAATTTCAGTATAATGAATTCAGAAATCCTGCCGGTTAATCCTCATCGCTTTGCCTCCTCCCATTGACCTAATTTAATAAACCTCGATTTGTATAAGCCAATATTAAATTCATTTCTATGGCAGAAATTTGATTTTACCTCTATTAGTGAAAAAAAGATAAACCGCATCTTTTGAAATAAAAAAGTTCTATATTAGTGAAAAAAATTGACAAACTGCGCCTTTAGAATAAAAAAAGTTAACTTTACTACGCGACCGATACAAGGTTCGATAAAACAGTACCCCTAGTGTGAGTTTGATCGAGTACGAAACGTTACTATCGCGTCTGCGTCACAGCCGAATTAGTATGGGAAACCGAACAGCGCCCCTAGCGGACGTATGGGGAAGCTTTGATTCCCCATACAAATTTCGCTGTGACGCAGACGCGATAGTAACGTTTCGTACTCGATGAAAACTCACACTAGCCACACTGAGTCATGTATCAAATTGGCTAAATGAAAATGGCAGTTTTCAGCGCTCCGAAGCCATTAGTTACCGCACCCAGTGTCGGCGCGACCATCCCCTTTCATTGAAGACTACATGATATATTGAATTTTTTTTTGCTCCTGTGAAAAATTCGCTTTTCATACATCATTGCCCAGCAAAGTTATGTCTTTAGGTTTACGTACGTATGGGAGATTCTATGATATGCAATCATATTTCTTCATAAATACCTTTTTAAATTTACAAATCATGTTGCATCTATCTGCGTAGAAATCTTATAGTACATCATATTATAACTTCTTAGTTCTTATATTATTGTGTTTCGTAAGGTAATACATTGTTAGTTTAAAATATCTCGACGTATATTTACAAGGACATCATTTGCGCAAATGCCTACAAAACATACAAGAGTATGCTTCATTTCACAAAAAGTGAGCATTTTAAAATTTAATGGGCTATGTTTAGTTTTTCTATTAAAACAGAATAATAATTGTAGATTTCGTGGATAAGCCAACGAGTCAATTACACGGTATATCTACCGTGCGAACGGGGACATAATTAACATGTATTGCAAGCGTTTATGTAATACTAATAGCTATATACTAACACGTAGTCTTATGAATATTAAATTATAAATAATGACTATAAAAAACCTCAATGTAACATAGTCTATCGTAGTACTGTTGGATTCAATGAAGAAGTAACGTATACATTTCAGTAAAATATAGCACATAGTTCAATAAGAATTGCTGTTGAAGTGTAGTCGTTTTGTTATAAAAGGGATCAAAATCCGTTTGTCGGAGATAGATGAGTATTTCGATTAACCGGACGGACAGTATCATGAATATTCCATTCATATTTCCTGCACATACAAAACTTAACTTCACAAATATTTACAAACTTCGTTGTCATACAACACTAAACCATCTAAATTCTAAACGGAGCATTGTGTGTAAACAGTTACACAATCGAACAAAAAATCAGCACGCCCATACATACCTACATACATACATGCGTATTGTGAACCCGTGCGTTGTGACGACAGATCAACAATGGAGCGAATCTTACGACGACAACAATGAGAATTAATCGATGTATTCGACGAAATAAACTGCAAATCAATTTTTTTTTGTTTGGTAATAGCAAGTGCATCGACCCCATTTCATAGTCTGAATCTATCTAGCGCACTTGAAAATTTGTTAATGTTCAAATACCCTCAGATCGAAAAAATAAATAAATATTTTTTCTTGCACGATTTATTTCATGATCGTATTGCACGTACAGTCTTTTCATTTAATACCTATTTCCAAAACCCAATAAGAAATTATGTAGAAAAAATTAAAAAACCCTGTTTCACTATGGTTTAAAAATACTGATAAATACATTTTTTCACAACAGAGTCATCAAGTATGATTGATAATGATGCTGTGTACAAGAAGAATTCAGGTGAATTGCCAACTAATAATAAATTACGTACTTCCTCGAACCGCAGAAAAACTGTTTACGTCATTCTAGGCACTATAGATAGGGCTGTATTATGTCTATTCATTCAACACTTTTAGAACTTCTTTTTTACTTATATGCAAAGTATTTACGATAATTTTGAGTTAATATAAATAATTACTCAATTTCTTAGACCCCAATTATAATAGGCAAGTGCTAAAGATGATGTCCTTTGTCAACCTTTTTAATTTCATAGGGTTCACCTTTTTCTCATCTTCCCTTTTCATCATGACAAAAATATATAATATAATCGATCGTTGTATTACCTTAGTTAGAATAGCCGTTATTGAGCACTACACTACGGTATTTTTGTAGACATAATAAAAACCTAATAAACTTTTCCTAAAGTATGTCTGGTACATAATAGCACGATAAAAAGAACGCAAAATTTTTTAGTGCGACCAACCAACCCTAATAGCAAAAAAGTCTTACAGGAAAAATGTATTTAAAAAATACTTACAACATATCATTGATATGTGTATAAGGACATTACTTCTATATCTAAAGTTGGGACATACCGAAGAAAGAATTTGGCGTCACATCTGTTCGTGGTACATGAAGTTTTGTGCAAAAATGTCTATGAAAAGTATATCCTATAAGACCTAAGTCCTTAAACTAAGCTACTACCATAGTATAAAGAGAACCTACTACGTTAACGAACTTACCTTACCTTAACTAAGATAAGGATTTAGGATAAACAAAAAAGACGGCATTGGTAAGCGCGGTTCATTTCAATAAAGGATCAAAAATTTCATATCATCATACATTTCTACTATGGTACTATATGGAAGACCTTTCTGTAGATGTAGATGTATAATCCCAGGTAATCAAGCAAAACCGCGTCAAAAATTGCACTCCCCGTTCAATAAGATACACGTGAACACCGATCGAAAATAGAATCGATATTAAAGATATTGTTTTCGTGCCAAAATAATTCGAATAGCGATGTGGACATTGACGCGGTTTCTGAATTTTACGTGCCGACCACAAGACAGTGAGATACCTAGACAATTAATATCGCGATATATAACAGAAATAATAACTTAATGGAATGGAAACAATTACAAAGCATATAGGTAGTAGGTTTCTCGACGAATTCATTATCATCCGTCAATTAATTTTCAGCAATGTTATGGAAGACTTATAAAATGAACATTGTTAAAACTTTAATCGTAAGTCATGATCAATTAAACGAGCTATATTTAAACCAGTCACTTTTGAAAATCTTTTTGGGTTAAGTAAGAACAAAATAACAATAAAACAGTATCCCAGCACCCATCATGACCACGATGGGTCGTTATGAGATAAAGGCTTAAAAATACTCAATTAAAATCCTGTCAAGTGCAGCAAAGCTTTTTAGCCGCGCAACAAACTAGTTTTGCATCCCTAATGAACCCTCGTAATATTAACATTTTGCTATGAAAGTAATGTTAATTATAATAAATTGCATTTTTTTTATGAATAAAATATCTTATTCCATTTAAATGAAACCCATCTTGGCATTATTCATATAGTATATGGATTCATAATATGGTCTAAATATCTATTCTTTTGGCTGATTAAACCGACCATTCACTGCTTCTCGATGTCTCACATTGCTCATAAATAAAAATAGCGGAATTTTCTAGACGCACGCTTTTGAACATTATTCAATTACCCACAAATGGGATCGGCAGACAATACGCGCGATGGCTTGTGACATTGCCTCGTCCTTCCAACGTTGCGTTCCCACGCTTCAGTAATTGGATTTCAATAATGAAATGTACATGTACCGTGCCTAAACGGCCGCGGCGTAGATAGAGATCAGCGAGTTCACAATTTTACCTTTGCATATGGTCAATTGAATATGTTTGCTTTAAGACTGATCGTTTATGCGTAATACGCAAAACCCTGAAAGTATATTAAACGACGAGCCCACCCTGCTAAGCAATTAATTTATGACTCGTTCGGGGAAGCGCCGCACCTAATCTTTTTTGATACACTCAGAATGAAATGCGACTATTATTGATAAAGAAATGTGTATGAATCGCTGCCACTACGTCGTAATTAAAATCTTATTATTTAAAGCATGCAAGTGTTTAATTAGTAACGCCACAACAATAAGTAATTCATAACATGTTGATTCCATTTAATAAGAGTACTGTAGTTTCAAGGGGAGCACGTGCGCGCGTAGTCTGTAATTACTAATTACTGCCTAGTGGTCTAACGTGTGTAGGTTGGTACAGTGAGTCACCGCTAACCGGCTGATGCGCTCGCGCAGCCGCGCAGTATCATCTAAGGTTACTTGAGCAAAAACATCAACAATACATTTTGTACTCATAGGCTGGAAAAACAATGGATTTTGTAGAGAATGTGAAATCCTTTTGGACATGGTCACAAACAAAATAGCCGAACGCTGCCTAATTACATATATGACAGTAGTTATACATATATCCTGTACATTAAAATTGTGAGGATTTTAATAATAATCTGTTATCATATGTATATAATGTAATGACGTTTGCTGTATACAAACTGATAATATGTAGTTATTACATGAAGAAGTCTGACACAACAAATGAAGATTTGTTTACTTGTTTATTTATACTGAATTATTTTTTGTCCTGATAAATCATTTACGTAGCACAAGGCAATGCACGTATCATAGCCGAGGTCAGAATTCTGCAACTTTACAATCCTATTTGACATCTCCCAATTAATAATAAATTTTAACATGGGCTTTAGCAGACCACTTCTCGACTTTACCAGATTAAAACAGCAGTGATTGTCACATTAAACGAATTTTACGACTATTCGTGGGTCATATGGATATGATTAATCGAATGCTTAGTAATAAAAGGGATCCTTGCTGCGTTTTATTACAACAATCAAGGAGATACGTTCAAGAATCATCTCAATATTGCGGCTGACACGATGCGGGTGCAGGATATGAGCGCGACGAGAGACAACTATTTATAAACACGCCTTATCTCGATGACTAAGCGCACTTTAATTTGTACTAGTTAATAAACAAAGGTACGTCTTTACGCATCTGTATTTGTGTAAACAACGATATGTACAAATGAGTAACGTATAATAAGATACTTAATTATTAGTAGTAGTTAATGGATAATATTCATATTGTTTATGTAAACATGTAGCTTATCTGTGAAGATTTAAAATCGTTTATTATGAACCACTATTGAATAGAGAAGAACCGCACCAACAACATTATTGGGTTATATGCCGATGCGTTTATATTTTTCTCTGAAAAGATGCACAAGAGTAGTTGCAAGAATTGTATGATGTAGTAGTATAGGTACATGGTAATATTGGCTTCGCATCACGCCGTATAATACATTTCCTTTCCAGTATTTGCTAAATTGAATTTACTGAACTATACAAGTCAGTATTTACTCTAACATCATAGTTTACGTAGTAATATGCAAACCTTATTCAATACTAGAATACACGTATAATGACATAAGCACAAATGAGCAAACAACGTGTGCTAAATGAACCAATTTGTTCGTCGAATTAGCAACCATCTTGTTCAGAGTGACGTCACTGATAGGAAAATACTTTCCCGTGATCGCGATGCAATATTGTATAAATTATAAACAGTAAACGTAGGAAGTCCGTCTCACATGGTGCTTAATTGTTAAATGGAACGGAACGCTCAATGAAAGCAGGGCGAATGTGACGTGATTCAATATTGGATAACAGATGCGAAATAAGAGTAAAGAGAGGTAAACAGCTGGAGACGAGTGTTTTTCGTTGTTTGTGAAGTTTAAAAGGTACATGTGTGTGCATCGACAGATCGCGATTACAAAAACAACATGAAAGAGAACAAAACAATGTAAAGAAACAACGAATGGTCAGCTCATGAATTTTGTTATGTTTGGTTTCGTTTAAAGAAATCTTACAATAAATTGAGAAGAATGCGATTGAAAAGTACATAATATGAATTTACTGACTGACTCAAAATGTAAACGTGTAATTTTTATGGTTACTGATAATAATTTGCCATATAATCTAACTGATTTCTTAATAGGTTGCTTTCAACACAACTATAAAATCTTTCATATATCGCTCATTTCAACATCAGATGACCGCCACGGCTCAAATGTCAAGACCAATCAATACAGTGTCGATAAAGCCTGACTTATATTCGAAATATTTCTGAACATTGTATTTCAATTCTGAAGAAATTTGTAAGAGTCAACAATCAACAAGTGTTAAAAAAAACAATAACACGATCCTCATCTCACTTAACATAATGTACAAACATGACTCAATCAATAAAAATGTTTTGCAAAGCAATCAAGTGAAAACAACAGGAAAACCATCTTATTCCACAAAATTTTCCTACTTCTTCTAAACTCCAACCTCCGCACTTAATCGACAAACAATAAAGGGTATCAAGTGTATCCAACCTTTCTAAAAAATCTGTGACCTACCCCAAGGCCGTTTATATTAATAGCTTATCTGCTGATTCATCCGCTGTCAAGGCGTTCCTACTACCTATCTGTGCTACGATACTCAAATTACGTTGATCGATCCACAAGGCCACTCTTTGATCTCATGATTTATTCACTAGTGCAATTTTTAGACCCATTAGTCATTGGATTACGACGTTGATGGATCTTAATTCCGAGTACTACTTCATAAATACTCAATGCTGTTTATTATCTCATTTATTTTAGAGTTCCTCCATAGAGTAATTTTATTTTCAAGCATTCAGATAAACCTATATTTCATTAAACGTTCTTTACAATTTAAATAGCCAAGTAAAGTATTCAGTTTTCAAACCTTTAAACCCGAAGAAAAGAAACGGACTTGTTGAAACAACTCGGCTTTACATCAATCCATTTCAATTTTATAGAAAAGGGTTTGCGCATTGTACAATGCACAGGGCACCTATTCGCGAACATTTCGAGCGTACTCCACATCCCCGAACCGGCGTCAACTTTTCTAATGTTTTGAGAGTTCACTGCTAGGTCAACAAGCCCGCATTCTGCCCGTGCATTACTCGGAGTAGTAATACGGGAGGTACAAAGCGATGAGAAGGGCACGTAGCTGAGGGCAGGGGTTGCCACCCGCGCGTGGAAAACAAAAAGGAAATGTAAAACGCGTTTCGCAATTCATATTTTTAGTCGTGTCCTAGTGCTTACATAATGTTGTAGACAAAACGAATCCTGGAACTTTTTAATTATTTTCACAGCTCTGGATTGATCCCGAGCTATTAATTTAATAAAGCAAATAACATTTTTAATTAATACTGCTGTTTACACAAACAAAAGTTGTATAATAATATTTCAAAGTGCCTACTTTGAAATGTAAGTTTCCTTGGCATTTCGTATATTAACAAACTTTACCTGTTTCTCATATCTCATCTACATTTCCGCCTAAATAATGTTTACGAATAAAAAAGTTCGCATATATTTCATCCGAACTGTGGCAATCCTAGCTAGGATCGTTCGTTTCGGGCACCCTGCCAAGCCGAAGCGCCACTGCGCCCACTGCATCGTCTGTCAGTGCAGCGCCACAATAAATCTGCGCTCGTAAAATCTCTATTATCCCACCGCTAAGACATAATTTCGCGTATCATCAGGCAGAACGGAAAATAGTCGGCGTGAATGTCTCGTGCGTAGTCTAGGGTTTTTAATGTGAAGCATCTCAAAGTCCAACGGGAAAGAATTCGCGAGGTGCTGTTATTTTTTTGTGCCTCCGTCTAAGTACTTTATCGTGTTGTTGACACGCACAACGGATACGACGTTTTAATTTGAAATAAAATATCCATCTACTTATACTAGGTGATTCATTATAAGATACGTTCGTTTAAAACCTTAAAACCCTTACCTTAAAACTTAAAACTTCTTAATAAGGTTGTTTAGAAGATTTGCCAAAACGTAATGAGCTACGACATGCCGAGTCGTGATAAATATATCATTATCATTACACGCGCCATTCTCGAAGAAAATTACGCTTGATTAGTTAGTAGAATAATAATAGACCATTCACAAAGAGACGATGATAAAAACCGCCAATTTTTTTGAAATTAGGTCATCTATGCACGCAATCTTCATAGAAAGCTACTTTTGGTTTCAAAAATATCCCTAGAGAAGAATTAAGGGCAAAAAGAGCTGAACAGAAACTGTAATAAGCTATTCTTTACAGTGCATTGCACCCAAAAGTATGACCTAATTCACTAATGGAAAATTAGCTCCTGTTTCCCATAGCTCTTTTATCCAGGGTCTGTTATTTTCCGCTTATATTCACTTCAAAAGGGATACTGTCCTATTTAAACGCCTACCTTCAAATTTATTATCACTATTAACTACAGCCAGGTCTTTGTTTCAGTTTACATTCATGGCTGTAGCATCTCTGAATTCATATTTTTAATTCGGTAAACAATAATAAATGAGAGAACTACCTTTCTTGTTTTCTTTTTCTTCTTATACATACATGTATACTTACATTATACTGGTCTAAACCGAATACAAAATTGCATAAATTACAAATTAATAAAAACACGGTAAGATGACTCGAGATATTGTAAAATAATATTTATGTTTATCACAAGAAGTTGAATAATCAGTGATAACTTAAAGGAAGGTTTGCAATAAAAGTTTCAAAGTCAACCAGCAGGTGTTTCCGTTATGCAGATAATAAATTAAGTTATCGGTTTACTTGTGATAAAAACGTTTGTCTGCCTGGTATAAGAATAAATTAAAATAGGTATCACAGACCATGTTAAGGCGAAGGACGCAGGTTCAAATCTCGGCACATGCAAGATTTTTTTAGTTTCTTTCAAATTTTCAGTATTTTTTCAGTAATATCAGCTCACACCAAGTTTTGAGGAGTTAATCATTATGTGATTTGAGATTATATTAATTGAAGATAGACAAGTCGAAATTACTAAACACTAAACAGATACTTACAATTGAAAAATAATCAATTTGTAAACCCAAATCAAACAGTAATCTGATTAATTATCATCAATCAAAGTAATTAATGGCCTCTTTATAAAGACAGTTCCCTCGTTTTCTAGAAATAATACCAATTTATAAGTAATCGACTGGAGTACTCTGGGCACGCACATTCCGGATCCATTAAAATTCTACCTTATCATTATTATATTCGAACTAGAAATTTTCTCCCGTTTTTATTGGAAAAATATTTACTTGCCTTATAAAAAAAACCTTTTTGGTCTTGTGATGTGTCAATGCAAGAAACTCGTATAAAACTGAACGTAAAAACAAGGAAATCATTCAAAACATGGTTCTCAATTGGCAAACCATATCAACCAACTAAGATTATTATCATTTTGATAGATGCAATAACACATTTAACATAATATAGGCTGAGGACGGAAACCTCGCTAGAGTAAAATAACGATTTAATTTATTTCCTCTTCATCACATAAAGGTTATTAAGAAACTGCACATATTTAAACGTGCAATTATGCTATCGCTATACCTACATGATCAACGTTGATTAATGAGATGATATAAATTGTTGTTATGACATACGCGAATTAAATTAAACTTTATCGCACGATCAATTCTTAGAATTGTATAGATTTCTTGATATTGTGTTGAGCGCATGGGTATAATATACGTACTTAAAGAAGCGAACCAAAAGACACTACAAGTTATCTAGCCAGCGAAAATTACCGCACTGAATGGAGCTCCTCAGTCTTTAAAGATGATTTTGCGAAGCAGTTTTTTCGCAGCTCTTGAAAGTTTCTAATAATCAAATAATTTCACAATTATCTCATCAACGAAAACAAACAATAATTTCTTCACTATAACCATTCGTATAATTACATGGTTCCAATTTAAAAGAAACAAAACAGATAAAAGCGAAAATTATCGCCGTTCTAAATTCATCACTTTCTACGAGACAATGGTTGGAAGTTGGAACCAAACAAATAATACAAAAAGCTTGGCCACCATCTGAATACCTACATAAGTCGAGCAAAAACAGAATATTATACCAGCGGTTCAAGTCTTTGTTCCCACTAATTACTTCCAGTACCCGCAACGTTGACACAACATTTTTAGCCACATTTTACAAGAGCATAGTCGGCAGCTCGAAATTTACATGCATTCAGTAGAGTTACGTACGTAAGCACGATTCCCTAAAAGAAAAGTGGAAAACTGTGTGAAACACGACTTCAGTTCTTTCTTTGACGAGATTCGAAACGACTCCTTTCCATTTACCGTAAGTCTTATAAAAGAGGATAAACACACGGAAATGAAATATGTTTTCGGTAAAATATTATTGAATACAACGTGTATACGAAGCTCCAAACTTCCATGCAAAAGCAGTATCTATATTATGCATCTTCAAATCCTTCTACGTAATCCATAACTACGCCACTATTCAACTTGTATACAAAATTTAAATATGGCATGAAAAATAAATTCAACCTCGCTTATATGTCAACAGTCCTATGAATAGTGCATATTAAATATGTGCTAAATTATTTTACTTTTGTCTATAGGTAATATTATACTGCTTCATGTTTACTGCATAACAGATTTAAAAAAAATATTACAATTGCCAATAGGTCTTTTCTTGTACATATGAGGATAATTATTGTACATTTGTCTAATCTAATTTACAGTAATGTAAAGTTATTTTATTTCATATGATTTGTTTTTAGTTCGTCTAATAAACTTGTTTTCCTCTTCTTCCAATGTGTAATGAGATTCTACGTCTAGTCTGATGCATCATCGCAAATAATAGAACGATCAGTTGCCAAAATATCCGAGTACATGACTAATTGCACGGATGTCCCATAATGACTAAATGCTGTATATATTAATTAGGGTGTAGACCCTCTACGTAGACGTAACCCGATATCCCAATTGAAACGTGGGGCTGAGACAGCTAATGAGTATGTTTGGAAGCCGCGCCATTCTTCGAGTGCAAGCGCTTTGAATAACTCTCGGTGTTTTAATGGGCTAATGAAAGGGCTTCGGCTATTTAAACTTGATGGTATTTGACGTCGAGAGGGCGATCGATAAACCTAAATAGTAAATTAAGTGTTTCATTCTAACAATTAACTATTAATCGAATAGAATAGAATAGAATAGAAAGAAAGAATAGAAAGAATTTATTTACCAAAGGCCAACAACAGATATAATAAAAGAAAAGAAATACAAAAACAGAGAAAGAGACAAAAGTGTGGCAGACCTTTAGCAAAAAGGGACCAACTCAGT
>CAJQZM010045286.1:0-15461 GCA_907164665.1 Colias nastes
TCTCGGGTATCAAAATATCTCTATACCAAATTTCATGCAAATTGGTTCAGTAGTTAAGGCGTGATTGAGTAACAGACAGACAGACAGAGTTACTTTCGCATTTATAATATTAGTATGGATAAAACAAATAAAATTACCGTGTGCACAGGCGGGTGCCTTTCCAACTCGGGCGCGGTGCATTGGTGAGCGGGTTCACGCTCACTGTACTGGCCCAGTACAGCACGCACCGTCTCCGTACCACGTACCAACACCGTACCGCTCCATAGTGTCCTGCAATATTGTCAAAATTGTCAATAATTTTTTACACATCGAAAGTAATGGAAAATATTTTTTTTTTGTTTAGTTTTAACTCTTAACCCACCGACTAACTGGACTTCGACCATCAAAAAAGACTTAATGACGAAGGGCCTGACGCCTGAAGCTGCAAAGGACAGAACAATGTGGAGAAGGAGTATTGGATGTGCCGACCCCAATATATGGGATAAGGTGATGATGATGAGTTTTAACTCTTTAAATTATTTTACGTTTAGAAAGAGATATCTAACGAGTAACGATCAACGGATTTTTTTTTTGGTTTCGAGGTGATGGCAAGTCAAGAAAGGCCAAGAAAAAAAATATAGACAGTTTCAAAATCTTGGACATGTCCTTAAAATAGCTAACAGTTAAAATCTTACCCATAAAGGAATCCTCTAGAATGCAAATGCGCCAACCCCGAGCTGACGTCACACATAAGTTGCAGAGGCACTCCGCTCTCGTTCAGTATCGCCATTTTGGGACGGTTCATCTCTAGGTACTGTTGAAGATCCTGCAATTTTGAAATAGACGACTTCAATAATGAGTAATTTTTTAATTTTCTCCCCACTGTAAATATTAGGCTTAATGAATTGGCTGCAATAATATCTTTGAATAGTGACCATAGAGATAAACGCTTTGCTGCTAATTATTGGATAAACCAAAGACAAAAAAAAATTGATACATGATACATTTTCTCAAAAATTCACCCAATTTTTGTCTCCATTATTTACTGCAGATAAACTCACCATAGAGCACAGCTCGAACATCAGCAGCCAAGGGTCCTCTGTGAGACACTTGGCTATAAAAGGCAGAACATTCTCATGACTTATATCGCGGTACATCCTGGCTTCGTCGAGGAACCGCGCCTTGTCTTCTAAACTCGCGTTTTGGTTCAATATCTTCACTGCTACTGTTGTTGATGAGGGACCATCTTCTACTTCGCCTTCGACCACCTGAAGGTTGTGGTAAAGTATTATTTAAGCATTATGTGAGAAATGAACAAAGCATTTTTCTATTGTCATCGAGAAGAATATAAAATTACCCTGAAATTAAGAAAATAAATGCAATCAAGGTGGACATAAATATTGACTTATCATATGATTTAAGTTATGTTTCAATAAGAAGAGCCTTACACAAAACAACGTTTTAAGTAACTATTATTTTAACAAATATCCTAAAACTAAATACACTCACCCTGCCAAACCATCCTCTGCCTATTTCTCGAAGGTACTGCAGCTGACTCCTCGGAAAGTCCTCCCCACCTACAAGATATGAACATGAATCGTGAATAAATGAATATAAAACTGTCGCAGTTGCGGGATAACAATAGGAATTATTTAGTCGACCGCTTATAGAAAGCCTATTCAAGTCAAAAGCCTGGTCTAGACCAGCGTTGCGAAGTTTTCTCGGTACAATAAGGTGAAATTTATTACACGTCGTTGAATATTGTTGAATAGTCGTATAATCATCTTTATGGGAATTGCTTATGTATTTTACAACAACTGCCATTTCTGCAATAAATCAATGACAGCAATTTTCTTTACGACAGTTTAAGGAACTATTATGTGTTGTTTCTGCATAATCTTTTAAATCGATCTACACACTAATGTAAGACGTTGTGTCGTACTGTAAAACTGCATTTTAAATAACTTCTACTCACCGAACCAATCAGCGCATCTTTCCAATGGGTCTAGGACACGTATCCCAGACGGTAGCGGCTCGAACTCCACCACGGAGTCCCGCACTCGGTTCCGCTCCTCATTCTCACTTATGATATACGCCGCTGCGTTGTTGTTCGCTATATTTTGCATTTCGCGCATCGAGATAGGCCCGTTGTTATTGTCCTCGCTGATGTTGTTGTTGACCGGCTCGGAGAAGCCCGAGTCCGGCGGCTGCGAGCGGCGCGCATCGTGCAGGTGCGTCGCGCTCGCTGTGAATAACTGCAGAGGGAAATTGGAGTTTAATGCAAGGGAATAGAAAGCAAATTACAGTAATACGGATGTATGATGGTTTGCGATGATTGGCTTGGTGATGTCTAAGATGTGCCAATGTACATGTACATAATATAGCAAATGGTGATGATAAATAAAACAGAATGAGGCACGAATATAACAGAATGATGCGGTTTCAAGCTATTACATTAAATGCCTAATCATGGAGGCGGTGGCAGCGCGATCATTATCATTTTTATTGCCATCTAGTCTCTTCTGATGCTAGATATATTGTCAAAAATATTCCGTGAATAATCCAAATTATTCTATACATAAACTAGCATTTGAACACCGCGTGATAAGATAAATATACCCCAATAACTTAATTATAGACCAGTCACCAGACGATCATAATTCAAGTGATAAATATAAAAAGTACGTAAAATAGGTAGTATACCTACGCAAGCGAAGCCTTTAAAGTACTCTTAGTACGATTGCAAAAATTACATCTTGTAGTGGCTATTACGAAGCACCGAGCTGTTAACAAGTCTGCGAGTCTACCACCTACATAACTTTATACAGTATTTCAGATTGATTTTTATTTTGTACTGAATTTCATAATTTCTATAGTTCTTACGATATGATTTGACTGAACAGATTGACGAAACGATGATGAAGGTAAGGATATGGCTAGCTCATGCATGATCCGAATTTTACATAATATAGCGTAGTGTGAAAAAGCATAAAAAGAAAAATTCGAGTAGAGTTTATTATATTTCTTCTGTTTAAACTCTTCTATTATATATTTTGGTATATACTTCTACTATATATTTCGGTTTAACAGGAAGATATAGTTTACTTTAGTCTTTAGTATAAAATTATTCAGAATTAAAAACCAGTTATAAAACACGGTTTTATTTACACAGCTCAAGTAATATAACTCTTAACAAATAACATTTATAGAAAAAAAACCTGTATAAAAATGCGATTTAATCAGCATACGGATGCTCATTAACGATTATGACTCACAAGACTCAGGTATTTCCTTATTATGTCGCCTCTACACATAGGCCAGCGCATTCGCCAACGCGCTGGCGGTGCGCTTGCAAACGCGCTTGTGAGTAATCCACACATTGGGAGGTCGTTCAGTATGGTTTGGTCGAGCCAATGTGCGGACGGATTCAAAATGGATGTAACAAACAAAGAAATAAACACACTTTCACATTTATAATATTAAAATAATAATAAAGTAGGATGCTCTTTGTGAAGTAAAACATTGTGAGGAAAACGGCATGTCCAAGAACCTTATTTATTTGGCACTTTTAATACATACAACATTTTTATTTTTATGGTACTTATTTTTTGGGTTCCACAGGCAGTTTTCACTCTGGTAGAGCTCAATAAATTTAAATGTTTCCTCGTTACTCATATTGTTCGCCATTTTGTCAAGTTAGGTGTTAATTCGCCGCAAGAAAAAAACGTGCACTCCTGATCGCTGCTACAGTCAAACTGATCGCGCGGCCAATGTGTGGATGGTGCGCCAAGCTTGCGACAAGTGTCCTTTGATGTTGCCGACACCGCGCGGCAAACTCGCAAGCGCGCTGGCTAACGTTCAAATACCTACCACCAGCGCGCGAACGCCCGTTCTACACATTGGACAAGTGCATGTGCCAACGCGCTTGCCAACGCGTTGGCCTATGTGTAGTGCCGGCATTAAACAAACTGCAAAATAAAAAACTGAATACACCATTGATAAACATCCTATCAGTGTAGCGTAACGATTCGTGAATGGCGGCTTTAGTGAACATGAAAGATACGCAAAATAAAAAAGAGCGTGTGTGCCGAGCACACGTGTTGGAAGTGAAACTTCTTTGGCAAGATTCAAAGATATCAAAATCATCGCCTTAATGACGTGACGGTATTGCCATGAAGCGACCTTGAAATTTTTCTCTGAACGCGCCTAAAGAAGTTTCACTTCAAAAAGAGATTAAGCAACAACATTTATGGAAACTATACAAATACATCCATATAGAGCTACCTGGTTGTCTGTTCCTTCGTTCGGCTGGAGACAAGAAAATATGAATAAATATCATACATGTGACGTGATCATTTATCTAGACACGTGTATCCCAGCATAACGTCAATATTTTACAACATAGTACATAGTGGGACATAATAGCTTATTAAAATACATATAATTATATGTAGCCTTGGAAAATGTTACAGCATCGCATTGTAATATGTACCGAATGAGATAAACTCTTCTGTAACTTATTTATTTCAAATTGTATTGAGTATAATAAATACATATTTTATGGATTTTATCTGTGGCAGGAAAAAGATGGATGCCCAAAACCTTTTGACTTATTACACTAAGACTGACAAATCATTCCATACAATGAGGTGTATAATTTGAATACATTAATAAAAGTTCTCGAATATTCAGTCTCAAACAAAACCTCTATGAAAACTAGATAAACATTTCATACAAAGGTATAAACAATAAACATGGTTGTATTGTATTCACTAGGTTGTGTCCCAATGCTAGACATAGGCATCCCCAAGGCGCTTCCATGAATCGTGAACATAATCTATAAACAAATACAGAGAAGCAACCAAAATCGCATAATATTTCCTCACTAAAGAATCGAATCCTCAAGCTCGATATCAATTTCATTAATTAATTAATGAACAGACACACCGGGTCAAAAGCCTTGCTTTCATTACTATCATTCTTTAATAGAAGTACCTAAATAGTAGACCATCTCATATTTTTTTATTTGTGGTTATTACCTACGCTTATTCAAAATGAATAAAATTACCTCGTGAAGCTAATTCAATAAAGTCGTAAAAATATTTTTAATTTCAGTATAATGAATTCAGAAATCCTGCCGGTTAATCCTCATCGCTTTGCCTCCTCCCATTGACCTAATTTAATAAACCTCGATTTGTATAAGCCAATATTAAATTCATTTCTATGGCAGAAATTTGATTTTACCTCTATTAGTGAAAAAAAGATAAACCGCATCTTTTGAAATAAAAAAGTTCTATATTAGTGAAAAAAATTGACAAACTGCGCCTTTAGAATAAAAAAAGTTAACTTTACTACGCGACCGATACAAGGTTCGATAAAACAGTACCCCTAGTGTGAGTTTGATCGAGTACGAAACGTTACTATCGCGTCTGCGTCACAGCCGAATTAGTATGGGAAACCGAACAGCGCCCCTCGCGGACGTATGGGGAAGCTTTGATTCCCCATACAAATTTCGCTGTGACGCAGACGCGATAGTAACGTTTCGTACTCGATGAAAACTCACACTAGCCACACTGAGTCATGTATCAAATTGGCTAAATGAAAATGGCAGTTTTCAGCGCTCCGAAGCCATTAGTTACCGCACCCAGTGTCGGCGCGACCATCCCCTTTCATTGAAGACTACATGATATATTGAATTTTTTTTGCTCCTGTGAAAAATTCGCTTTTCATACATCATTGCCCAGCAAAGTTATGTCTTTAGGTTTACGTACGTATGGGAGATTCTATGATATGCAATCATATTTCTTCATAAATACCTTTTTAAATTTACAAATCATGTTGCATCTATCTGCGTAGAAATCTTATAGTACATCATATTATAACTTCTTAGTTCTTATATTATTGTGTTTCGTAAGGTAATACATTGTTAGTTTAAAATATCTCGAGTCTCGACGTATATTTACAAGGACATCATTTGCGCAAATGCCTACAAAACATACAAGAGTATGCTTTATTTCACAAAAAGTGAGCATTTTAAAATTTAATGGGCTATGTTTAGTTTTTCTATTAAAACAGAATAATAATTGTAGATTTCGTGGATAAGCCAACGAGTCAATTACACGGTATATCTACCGTGCGAACGGGGACATAATTAACATGTATTGCAAGCGTTTATGTAATACTAATAGCTATATACTAACACGTAGTCTTATGAATATTAAATTATAAATAATGACTATAAAAAACCTCAATGTAACATAGTCTATCGTAGTACTGTTGGATTCAATGAAGAAGTAACGTATACATTTCAGTAAAATATAGCACATAGTTCAATAAGAATTGCTGTTGAAGTGTAGTCGTTTTGTTATAAAAGGGATCAAAATCCGTTTGTCGGAGATAGATGAGTATTTCGATTAACCGGACGGACAGTATCATGAATATTCCATTCATATTTCCTGCACATACAAAACTTAACTTCACAAATATTTACAAACATCGTTGTCATACAACACTAAACCATCTAAACGGAGCATTGTGTGTAAACAGTTACACAATCGAACAAAAAATCAGCACGCCCATACATACCTACATACATACATGGGTATTGTGAACCCGTGCGTTGTGACGACAGATCAACAATGGAGCGAATCTTACGACGACAACAATGAGAATTAATCGATGTATTCGACGAAATAAACTGCAAATCAATTTTTTTTTGTTTGGTAATAGCAAGTGCATCGACCCCATTTCATAGTCTGAATCTATCTAGCGCACTTGAAAATTTGTTAATGTTCAAATACCCTCAGATCGAAAAAATAAATAAATATTTTTTCTTGCACGATTTATTTCATGATCGTATTGCACGTACAGTCTTTTCATTTAATACCTATTTCCAAAACCCAATAAGAAATTATGTAGAAAAAATTAAAAAACCCTGTTTCACTATGGTTTAAAAATACTGATAAATACATTTTTTCACAACAGAGTCATCAAGTATGATTGATAATGATGCTGTGTACAAGAGGAATTCAGGTGAATTGCCAACTAATAATAAATTACGTACTTCCTCGAACCGCAGAAAAACTGTTTACGTCATTCTAGGCACTATAGATAGGGCTGTATTATGTCTATTCATTCAACACTTTTAGAACTTCTTTTTTACTTATATGCAAAGTATTTACGATAATTTTGAGTTAATATAAATAATTACTCAATTTCTTAGACCCCAATTATAATAGGCAAGTGCTAAAGAAGTATGAAGCTAAGCCAGATGTCCTTTGTCAACCTTTTTAATTTCATAGGGTTCACCTTTTTCTCATCTTCCCTTTTCATCATGACAAAAATATATAATATAATCGATCGTTGTATTACCTTAGTTAGAATAGCCGTTATTGAGCACTACACTACGGTATTTTTGTAGACATAATAAAAACCTAATAAACTTTTCCTAAAGTATGTCTGGTACATAATAGCACGATAAAAAGAACGCAAAATTTTTTAGTGCGACCAACCAACCCTAATAGCAAAAAAGTCTTACAGGAAAAATGTATTTAAAAAATACTTACAACATATCATTGATATGTGTATAAGGGACATTACTTCTATATCTAAAGTTGGGACATACCGAAGAAAGAATTTGGCGTCACATCTGTTCGTGGTACATGAAGTTTTGTGCAAAAATGTCTATGAAAAGTATATCCTATAAGACCTAAGTCCTTAACTAAGCTACTACCATAGTATAAAGAGAACCTACTACGTTAACGAACTTACCTTACCTTAACTAAGATAAGGATTTAGGATAAACAAAAAAGACGGCATTGGTAAGCGCGGTTCATTTCAATAAAGGATCAAAAATTTCATATCATCATACATTTCTACTATGGTACTATATGGAAGACCTTTCTGTAGATGTAGATGTATAATCCCAGGTAATCAAGCAAAACCGCGTCAAAAATTGCACTCCCCGTTCAATAAGATACACGTGAACACCGATCGAAAATAGAATCGATATTAAAGATATTGTTTTCGTGCCAAAATAATTCGAATAGCGATGTGGACATTGACGCGGTTTCTGAATTTTACGTGCCGACCACAAGACAGTGAGATACCTAGACAATTAATATCGCGATATATAACAGAAATAATAACTTAATGGAATGGAAACAATTACAAAGCATATAGGTAGTAGGTTTCTCGACGAATTCATTATCATCCGTCAATTAATTTTCAGTTATGGAAGACTTATAAAATGAACATTGTTAAAACTTTAATCGTAAGTCATGATCAATTAAACGAGCTATATTTAAACCAGTCACTTTTGAAAATCTTTTTGGGTTAAGTAAGAACAAAATAACAATAAAACAGTATCCCAGCACCCATCATGACCACGATGGGTCGTCATGAGATAAAGGCTTAAAAATACTCAATTAAAATCCTGTCAAGTGCAGCAAAGCTTTTTAGCCGCGCAACAAACTAGTTTTGCATCCCTAATGAACCCTCGTAATATTAACATTTTGCTATGAAAGTAATGTTAATTATAATAAATTGCAGTTTTTTTTATGAATAAAATATCTTATTCCATTTAAATGAAACCCATCTTGGCATTATTCATATAGTATATGGATTCATAATATGGTCTAAATATCTATTCTTTTGGCTGATTAAACCGACCATTCACTGCTTCTCGATGTCTCACATTGCTCATAAATAAAAATAGCGGAATTTTCTAGACGCACGCTTTTGAACATTATTCAATTACCCACAAATGGGATCGGCAGACAATACGCGCGATGGCTTGTGACATTGCCTCGTCCTTCCAACGTTGCGTTCCCACGCTTCAGTAATTGGATTTCAATAATGAAATGTACATGTACCGTGCCTAAACGGCCGCGGCGTAGATAGAGATCAGCGAGTTCACAATTTTACCTTTGCATATGGTCAATTGAATATGTTTGCTTTAAGACTGATCGTTTATGCGTAATACGCAAAACCCTGAAAGTATATTAAACGACGAGCCCACCCTGCTAAGCAATTAATTTATGACTCGTTCGGGGAAGCGCCGCACCTAATCTTTTTTGATACACTCAGAATGAAATGCGACTATTATTGATAAAGAAATGTGTATGAATCGCTGCCACTACGTCGTAATTAAAATCTTATTATTTAAAGCATGCAAGTGTTTAATTAGTAACGCCACAACAATAAGTAATTCATAACATGTTGATTCCATTTAATAAGAGTACTGTAGTTTCAAGGGGAGCACGTGCGCGCGTAGTCTGTAATTACTAATTACTGCCTAGTGGTCTAACGTGTGTAGGTTGGTACAGTGAGTCACCGCTAACCGGCTGATGCGCTCGCGCAGCCGCGCAGTATCATCTAAGGTTACTTGAGCAAAAACATCAACAATACATTTTGTACTCATAGGCTGGAAAAACAATGGATTTTGTAGAGAATGTGAAATCCTTTTGGACATGGTCACAAACAAAATAGCCGAACGCTGCCTAATTACATATATGACAGTAGTTATACATATATCCTGTACATTAAAATTGTGAGGATTTTAATAATAATCTGTTATCATATGTATATAATGTAATGACGTTTGCTGTATACAAACTGATAATATGTAGTTATTACATGAAGAAGTCTGACACAACAAATGAAGATTTGTTTACTTGTTTATTTATACTGAATTATTTTTTGTCCTGATAAATCATTTACGTAGCACAAGGCAATGCACGTATCATAGCCGAGGTCAGAATTCTGCAACTTTACAATCCTATTTGACATCTCCCAATTAATAATAAATTTTAACATGGGCTTTAGCAGACCACTTCTCGACTTTACCAGATTAAAACAGCAGTGATTGTCACATTAAACGAATTTTACGACTATTCGTGGGTCATATGGATATGATTAATCGAATGCTTAGTAATAAAAGGGATCCTTGCTGCGTTTTATTACAACAATCAAGGAGATACGTTCAAGAATCATCTCAATATTGCGGCTGACACGATGCGGGTGCAGGATATGAGCGCGACGAGAGACAACTATTTATAAACACGCCTTATCTCGATGACTAAGCGCACTTTAATTTGTACTAGTTAATAAACAAAGGTACGTCTTTACGCATCTGTATTTGTGTAAACAACGATATGTACAAATGAGTAACGTATAATAAGATACTTAATTATTAGTAGTAGTTAATGGATAATATTCATATTGTTTATGTAAACATGTAGCTTATCTGTGAAGATTTAAAATCGTTTATTATGAACCACTATTGAATAGAGAAGAACCGCACCAACAACATTATTGGGTTATATGCCGATGCGTTTATATTTTTCTCTGAAAAGATGCACAAGAGTAGTTGCAAGAATTGTATGATGTAGTAGTATAGGTACATGGTAATATTGGCTTCGCATCACGCCGTATAATACATTTCCTTTCCAGTATTTGCTAAATTGAATTTACTGAACTATACAAGTCAGTATTTACTCTAACATCATAGTTTACGTAGTAATATGCAAACCTTATTCAATACTAGAATACACGTATAATGACATAAGCACAAATGAGCAAACAACGTGTGCTAAATGAACCAATTTGTTCGTCGAATTAGCAACCATCTTGTTCAGAGTGACGTCACTGATAGGAAAATACTTTCCCGTGATCGCGATGCATCATGCAATATTGTATAAATTATAAACAGTAAACGTAGGAAGTCCGTCTCACATGGTGCTTAATTGTTAAATGGAACGGAACGCTCAATGAAAGCAGGGCGAATGTGACGTGATTCAATATTGGATAACAGATGCGAAATAAGAGTAAAGAGAGGTAAACAGCTGGAGACGAGTGTTTTTCGTTGTTTGTGAAGTTTAAAAGGTACATGTGTGTGCATCGACAGATCGCGATTACAAAAACAACATGAAAGAGAACAAAACAATGTAAAGAAACAACGAATGGTCAGCTCATGAATTTTGTTATGTTTGGTTTCGTTTAAAGAAATCTTACAATAAATTGAGAAGAATGCGATTGAAAAGTACATAATATGAATTTACTGACTGACTCAAAATGTAAACGTGTAATTTTTATGGTTACTGATAATAATTTGCCATATAATCTAACTGATTTCTTAATAGGTTGCTTTCAACACAACTATAAAATCTTTCATATATCGCTCATTTCAACATCAGATGACCGCCACGGCTCAAATGTCAAGACCAATCAATACAGTGTCGATAAAGCCTGACTTATATTCGAAACTAGCTTTCCGCCTGCGGCTTCGCCCGCGTTTTCAAAGAAAAACCCGCATAGTTCCCGTTCCCGTGGGATTTCCTGGATAAAACCTAGCCTATGTTGCTCAGTGAAGCTTTCTAATTGTGAAAGAATTTTTGAAATCGGTCCAGTAGTTTATGCGTGAAAACCATACATACATACTGTTAGATGAAATCAAGAACGTGCAACACTGGTCGCAGACGCGTCCCCTCCCTAATGCTGGCAGATGTCAATTGTCTGTTGTCAGTCGATTGCGCGGACGCGTGTAGTGTGACGCGACATTCCTTTTTGGCTTGATTAAAGACTATTAATTCAGTTAAAGTTCTTTCAATATCTTATAGAATTCAGAAGTGGTATGTTTCTCACGAGCACAAACGATAATCTTATTGTGTGACCTTGCTCGCGGTACACGTGGTGACAAGTTTAAAATATAGCGTCGGTGTGGTTTAAGTGCCCAAGAGACCTTGAACAATTTAATAAAACCTAAGTCTAATAATTAGATTCTTGATATAGAACAATTTGTTATAAACCTAATTTTAAGTAGATTTTAATTAAATAATTAGAGTAATATGGGTCGCTCCAAGAATCGGAAACGGGCTCATAGTAGCTCAAGTTCTTCATCTTCTTCTTCTGGGGAAGGTGGGAAAAAGCTCAAAAATAGTATAAGGAAGAAGGAAAGGAGGATCAAGGATTTGAAAGAATTAGTCAGACAGTTAAGAAAGAAGAATATGCCTGCTAGGAGCGGAACACCGCCCATATCTGAGTCACATTCTAGTTTTGATAGTTTTGATAAGGATATGCGACCTGTTGTGCGTTATGTAGGGCGTAACGACTTTGTACCAGAATTTAACCCCCAAACAACATCAGTATCGATTGAACATTGGATTCGGAACTTAGAGAGCACAGCCAAGATGCATGGGTGGGATGAACGTACCCTAGTATGCAATTGTACCTCAAAATTGAGTGGGTACGCTAAAGCGTGGTATGAACAACAAGCTTCATATGAGATTAACTGGGACGAGTGGAAGGAAAAGTTAATAAAGGCATTTCCTTTCACCAAAAATAAACTTTCTCAGATTAGGGAGCTCGTCAATAGGGTGAGGTTGCCAGATGAGGACCCAATTGAATTTTTCTACACAAAGCTGGGTATTGGAATGTCTTGCCATCTGAGTGATGAAGTCATAACTGAAGCTGTCATTGGGACACTTGGTAACAAGCTGTGGGAAGTTGGTGCTAAGTCAGCCGGATGCCGTGATAGTGGTTCTCTTTTACAATACTTAGCTAGCATTAATTCTGCAGATTTGGGCAATGATAATGGTCAGCAAAGCACCTCCAGACCTAGTGACCAAAAATTAAATAAAACAACAAAATGCTTTTCATGTGGCAAGATTGGCCATAAGGCTAGCAGGTGCTATAGGAGTACTAAGAAAACAACTCAAATTCAGAACAAAAATAAAACTGACAAAAGGTGTTCATTTTGTGATCGTGTTGGTCATGTTGAAGCTGACTGTTTCAAGAAACGGATCCAGAAACATTGCAATTTCTGTGATATTAAGGGTCACACTCTTGATGAATGTAGGAAACGATCAAGAGCGAGTCCTCAAAACAAACTGGTGCGAAAAGTTCAGACAGTATGCAATGATGTCTCAGACAAAAAGTATTTTAAAACTGTACTGATTAATGGGAACCCTGCTGAAGCTTTTGTTGATTTTGGTAGTTCTTGCAATACTATGAAGCAGAGTTTTTGTGAGCGACAAAAATTGGAATGCACAACTGGTAATGATATGGTTATAAAGGGTTATGGTGATGCTCTTACTCTACCTCTTGGTTTGACTACAGCTGTGTTGACGGTGGATGGACTTGAGTTGGAGACTAAGTTTTATGTTGTACCAGATCAAGTTCAAGATTTTGACATTTTAGTGGGACAGCCATTTACTGAAGCGGAAGACGTGGTGGTGGTAAAGACTGCTTCTCAACTTAGCGTCTTCAAAAGAGATATGGCTTTGGAACTCGCAGAGCTGTGTGAAGACATTGAAAAGGTGCGTCTCTACCCTTATGTTGATGTAGTGTTAAATCCAGGCTTGAATAAAGTAACAGTCAGAACTGAACCATTGGCTAGGGGTATCATGGATGTGAAGCCCAGTGAACAGAGACTGCCAATGCATGAAAAGGACATACTGAGTGGGGAAGTAGAGAGTGAAGATGGATCAGTCGTTATAAAACTTATAAATAGGACACATGGACAGATTGAACTAAAAAGTGAAGAATGTGTAGCTCGAGCTGAATTGAAGAACATGGTCGAGGAACCAGTGAATGTACCTAAATTGGGTGATCACTTGACTGCTGAGGAACAAGAAGCTTTAAACTCACTTCTCGAGAACTATAGCGGGTGTTTTGCTAGCAACGGAATGGAGTTAGGGAACTGTAACATTGAAATGAACATCAAATTGACAGAAAACAAGGTAATTAATTACAAGCCGTACCGGATGTCCTTTCATGAGAGAGAGGTGGTAAGAGATATTGTGGCAGAGTTACTTGAAGCTCGTATAGTGGAGAAGTCAACTTCGCCTTATGCAAGTCCTGTACTGCTAGTGAAGAAGAGGGATGGGGGCTATCGCATGTGCGTTGACTATCGAGCATTGAACAAAATTACCGAAAAAGAAAGATATCCCCTACCTGTCATTCAAGATCTACTGGACAGACTTGTTGATAAGACAATGTTCTGTTGTTTGGACCTGGCGAATGGCTATCACCAAATTAAAATAGCAGCAGACTCGAGACCTTACACGGGTTTCGTCACACCTGATGGTCATTTTCAATACCGGATGATGAGTTTTGGGCTTTGTAACGCTCCCGCTGTATTTCAGCGGGCCATGAACGAAATACTTGCTCCTGTTATTCATGAGTGTGCGGAGGTGTACATTGATGACGTCATAATTTGGGGTAATGACGTCGCTAGTTGTCTGGACAATCTCAGGAAAGTTTTAGAGTTGATTGATGCTGCTGGTGTCAAATTGAAGCGGAGTAAGTGCTCATTCCTTACCAAAACTGTAGAATATCTTGGACATGAGATTCATGGAGGAGAGATACGACCATCTTCTCGCAAAATAACAGCTGTTGCGGACTTCAGGGCTCCCAGTAATGTACACGAGCTTCGTCAATTCTTAGGGTTGGCTAGCTACTTTCGCAAGTTTATAAAAGGGTTTGCTGCAATTGCGAAGCCACTTACAATGTTGACCAAGAAGACTGCTGAGTGGAGCTGGGGTACCGAACAGACTGAAGCTATGGAAACATTAAAGAGGGTACTTACTTCTGATCCAGTCCTTGCGATTTATAATCCGAATCGTGAAACACAGATCCACACTGATGCTTCGAAGTTGGGTCTGGGTGGAGTGCTACTACAGCGACAAGAAAATGGCGACTGGAAAGCTGTTGCTTACGCGAGCAGACAGACCACAGCTACTGAGGTAAACTACCATAGTTTCGAACTTGAGGCGTTAGCTGTCGTCTTTAGCATTCAAAAATTCAAAGTGTACGTAACGGGCATTAAATTTCGAGTTGTGACAGATTGTTCAGCTCTGCGACTGGCATGGTCGAAAAGAGACTTGTCACCTCGCATAGCGCGTTGGTGGCTTGATCTGCAAGAATATGATTTTGACGTGGAACATCGACCTGGAACATCTATGGTACACGTGGACGCGCTCAGTCGAAATCCTATTGCAATTAAGCATATCGAGGAGAAGGACTTTATTAATGCCTTACAAGATGCTGATGAAGATATTCGGTCAACTATTACGAATTTACAACTGGAGTTAGACGCTAATAAACATAAAAAGGATGGGTTATCTAAGGACTACAAGATTGTAAACGAATTGTTGTGTCGTATTGTGGATGGTTCTGCTAAGCCTGTTGTGCCTAAAAGCGCGAGATGGCATATCATGAAGACTTATCACGACAACAATGGTCATTTAGGTGTAGAAAAGTGTCTGGAGGCTATTCAAGCCAAATATTGGTTTCCTAAAATGCGGAAAAGTGTAGAACGGTATGTGTCAAGCTGCATTGGTTGTCAGTTCGCCAAGAAACCGACTGGTAAACAGCCTGGGCTCTTACACCCGATTCCAAGAGCTCCTGTGCCTTTCGACACCCTACATGTCGATCATTTAGGGCCGTTTTGCAAAAGTAATGGGAAAACTTATATTTTTGCT
>CAJQZM010045346.1:0-10379 GCA_907164665.1 Colias nastes
AGCGTCAACGACGACTCCGACTGAGGGCCCGTGAGTGTGCACACACATACATACACATACAAAAAAATGGGTTGTCTGTAAAGTCGGTTTACTGACGATAGTTGAACGTGACAACGTCCGATTGTGCTTCTTTGTCGCTCGTTCCCCGCTCTCGCTTGCACTTCAAGCCTTACATGGAACGCCTCAGAGCGAGGTAACGCCGCATGAGTCATGTTTTTTCGTGCGTGCAGCCGGCTCTATCGAATTATAAGACGTTGTCACGTCAAAAAGACCGTGTGTGCCGAGCACTCGTGTCAGAAGTGAATATTCTTTGGCAAGATTCAAAGATGCAAAAATAGTCGCCTTCCTCCGTGACGTGACGGAATTACCATGACGTGACCTTGAAATTTTACTCTCAACGCGCCTAAAGATATGTTTCACTTTAAAATAACACACATACATACTGTACACCAAATACATCGCACCAACGTACACGATCACGTCGGACGAAGAGGGTGGCACTAACACAACGTAACAAGCGCGTCATAGAGTATTAACTGATGCGGCGCCGCACCGCTTGACTACAACTGCTTCAACCAGCTTTAACAAAATACACTGCACGACAATGCACAAAAACACACACACACACACGCGCGCACATGCGTGTGAAGTGCAGTCAATTAAGTACTAACAAATATACACGTCTTAGAATACGCACACATATGGCGCTGCACTGCTCGATAAAACCGTACATCAAACAGCTTCAACACAACGCACTCCACAACAATGTATGTAACACACCACACTTCACAGCACACGAAAACATACAACAGCACCATACGATATAATACACTTATAAAGTTTCCGTTATAAAAAATATTGCATTTATTCCAGGTAACACCTCGTGTGGAAGTGACAGACAATATCGAGACAGTGAAAGTGTTGGACCTTCTAGAAAGTGCTTCGACGGGGTCCATGACCTGTAGCGCGGACTCTTGACTTACGTGACTCGGCATAATATACTTGTGATGGCCTTATGTGAGCGATCGGAACGTCATTTTCCAAACTTAATTCGTAATTTACCCAGTTTTTTGGGTGTAATTTTAGACTGCAACCACTAGACGGTGATATCGCATTTAATATTCGGGTTAATTATGGCAATAAAGCGTGACGGACGAACGCAGATGTTACCCTATTTAAAAAATTTTAGATTAAAAATGAAACCGCATTGTGGTGTTGTCGTTTTGATAAATTTAACTAGTCAAGTGTAAAAAATGGATAAGTTTCCGCGCTCAGGTTGACGCGAATCGGTCGCTCGAAAAAAATTTCCTACTAATTTTAGGTCAAAATTTAGAATGGTAATGAAATGATTTTCAAATTGTCCGGAGTGAGCGTTGGACCTTTGGTGTTTATTTTTTATGAAAAATGAAGAAAGAATATTTTCTGCGAATTATATTAAACAATTGTGTATCATTTTTTTGTGTCTTGGTGTTTACAGATGTATTCACTAAGAATGGTTTTAATTTGTATATGTTTATAAATTTGGTCAGTTTCCCGTCCCTATATTTAAATAATTTCGGATGCCAAATGTTTGAATGGCATTAAAATTCATCTACAAAATATACGGTTAACATTTTTTCATGAGAGAAAATTTAGATGTGTAAATAACTAAGCTTGAAGTTCTTTATTTAGCAAGATTAAAGATAAATTACTCTGCTAATCCATAATAAGATTCCTTAACCTTTTAAATATTCCAAATTGAAATCCATTCCCATTTTAGAATCGGACTCTTATTTACATATTGTCCTTTATTTAAATCATGTGACATATCGTATTATTAAATGAGGCTATTTTTTACGAATTATGTTTAGTGTGTGGGCAATTTATGTGATTTTTCTTCTAAATCTAGATAACTTTAAATATTGGAAAGAATCTATCTTATTTATGAGTATATATATTTTTTTAAATATAATGAAGATTTTGGTTCAATTTCTTTACATGAATGGATAAACACCAAAGGTCCAAATGTCTGATGTAGAAGGTAAGTGTAAGGGGAGTGTTCATATCGACTTATTGCTACACAAAACTTCATGTTACGGACATATTTACGTATATAGATAACAATAAGTGTAAAAATATATTTTTATCGCATTTGTTTGTATTGATAGATTTTTATTTATTAGAAATGAGAGGTGAAGAGTCGCTCGTGAGAAAATTATTGCCATATTCTAATTATTTTTTTACAAACTGAGGACCTGTTTTATAGAGTGTATTAATAAAAATAATGATAAGTAAATTTTGGCAATTTAATCTGTGATATTTCGAAATTGCTACGCATTTTTTAATTTAAGAAAACTTTACATTTATGTTTTGAAATAACTATCATCTTTACATTGGTACTTTTGTTAAGTTACATTGACACCAGAATTGCAAGCGTAAATAACAAAAGAAAAAAAAAATATGTAAATCAAATAATTTTTTTAAACAAGTCCTCAGTTTGCAAAACAACTTATTGGTCAGTGTTTTAAATTTATGATTGAAATAATACGCTACAACAAAAAATTGCAAACTTTAAGTACTTGGCTGCGATTCGTCGCTTACGGCTCCATTTAATTTTGACGTTTTTTTTAAAGTCTAATGTCGAAATTCAGTTCGTAAGGGGACGAATCGTTTGACATTTGAGCCGTGTATTATCTGTGCCAAAATTTAATTCGGAGCTCTTTTTGGCAGTTACATGACGCTATAGGCAGCTTTGTGCGTTGAAAATTATATAATTATTGCTTTTATAGTCGAGCCAATTTAATAGGCAACATTTGACGTCTATCAATTTATCTTCGAAGAGAGGTAACCTACTTAAAAACATCGATTAAAGTAAATTAATCGATACGGACTTGAAAATGTCCTTGTCAATCGAACTTGAAACACTTGTCAATTTTAAAATTCATCAGGCGAATCCCTGTCCCAGTAATATACTTTCTTTCGTAAATTTAGGCAGCAAAATAAAGCAAGTTTAATACATTATTAAAAACACACAACGCATTTATTAATGTAAGATGATTTTTGAATAAAAATCATCATACATTATACATATATTTGATTACTTGTGAATACAAGTAATCAATGCATTCGATTCTAGATGTCAGATTTCGATTTTTTTTATTCTATGTCGTCGTTACTAGGTTACGTTGTTGAATTTTATTGAACTGTCAAATGTTGCCTATTAAAATGGCTCCACTATACATATTTCTCATTGCTCTATTTACTCAGAATTCAGTTATAGTGAATTTATTCAATGCAATATTCGTTTGCGTATAACATTGAAAATGTTGGTTGTACCGTCGAGAGTTAGTTTGGTAGTGCATAATATGTATAAAACGAGAGTTTATTTTATATTTATAACTGAATTCGCTGAAGTAGGAATGTGACCCCTCGCTCATACGTTAGCTGGTAGATGGCTCGGCACCCGGAACGGTTCGTTTGTGCCTATAATACAATAATTACGTGAGTAAATGTATTAGTGTGCGTGTTTCGTTCAATAGCAGAATATATTATCGAGTGATTTATAGAATTTTTATACATTAGCGTTTAAAAGATGACTATTTAATTATAACACCAAGTCGAGTATAGTTAGTGTAAATAAGTAGGGACTAGGCGTGTCTGTGTACAGGTTGTCTACGCTTTGTATATACGCTGTGGTCGAGACTCGTTGGCATTTGTGTTGAGTACTCGAGGGACATTAGCAGATGTAATGCAAGATACACGTATATCGTTACTTTAATAGCATTTATTAACATTATCATATTATATTATTATATACATATACGTTTATTTAATTTGGTGGTCTTATTACCATCGCGTATCGATTTTATTAATTGTATATTATGAATCTCATTGTTCATTCATTTATCGATGTACAAAAATTGTCAGGACGTGTAATTTGTAAATGACATAATGTAAATGCCAGTGTTGTCAGTTCAAATATATATTATGTATATTGTTTTATTTTTATTACTTGTAATGTGTGATGGTTGGCAGCACTGGACTTGAATGATAATGGACTTTAATGTGTAAACACAAGGTTTATTTTCGTGTAATATCGATTTTTCACTTTTGGTTAGATCACGGTAGCTTTTATATAAATATGGATGATAGTCAAATTTGAAATATAATAGGATTTAGTTGCGAACTAACGCGTTGCACTCTACTCAACATCAATTTTTGTTTGATATGATGATAATTTTGACCATATTTTGCGAAAATTATGTATTATGTTCCTATGATTATAATGTTCAATAAAGGGACAATTTGTCTTCAATTCTTGGGGACAATTAGTTTTCAAAGTATAAATAAATAAACTCAAATATGTATGTATGATCACTATGAAAAATAATTAGAGAAATCATATAAAAATGGCTGTAATTGCCTTATTTAATATAATTAAATACTCGATGATTTGTTTCCTACTATATTGCAAGAATTTAAAACTAAAGTATCTGAATGAGAAAATATAATATTATGTTCTATTAATTCAATTTATATATCTAATTTATATATATCTAATGATTGGTTTACATCAGTGTCAGTGATTACGCTACTTCTATGTTATTATATAAAAATGTGATTTTCACATAATTGTAATATAACTATAAATTATATAGGTATTTTTTTTATTTATGCCACAAATTGTATCGTTCACGTACGATTTATTTAATGAGAAATAATTGAAAATGCGCTTTATATTTGTAAGCAAGTATTTCCACCAATGAAAAGGTTTTTTGCGCATATAACGCACACATTGACAAATAAGATAAGTCCACGAGTATATCATAAATATAAAGAAATTGTACATAGTATAGTTATGTGTTTAGTGATAATGTGAATGTAAGATAGGTATTACCGCGCGGTAGATATTGTTTTGAAGCATTTTATAGCCCGTAGAGATCGGTATATTTAGTCAAGTATATATTTTAAAAATATAATATTTTAGAGAATAAGAAAAGATGCTATACACTGAATTTTTGTGTGTTATTTTTTACCCTATTTCTCCTATTATAAATGGTAATTACATATTATTTTATACAATTACATATTATAATAATTGCTAGGGCTTGCGATACATTTATTAGGAGTTGAGTAGGTATATTTTCCTTCCTGTAAAAGTACATGTATTTTCCCATTACCCGTATATAAAGTTGCTTAACACCAATTAATAAATTGAAATGACAACATATTTCCAAATATCAACATGGAATGAAGCCGTTTTCCCCGCAACGCTATAATTTTAAGTTATTTCTTTAAAATTAAACACGGTTCAAGAACAAAAAGCGGCACATTTTCAAAGCGATGAATTAAGGATATTTTTTGCAAAAAAATATAATACTTGTTACCCGTCAGTATTTTCCGCTGTGTTAAAGATGACACATGAGGTAACAAGAAGTAATTTTATCATAGGAAATGCTCGAAAATAATGCGTCAGTGATGATCGATAAGATTATAATATTAGTTCATAAGTAATATTATGGTTGCTACGTTTACTGACTGTTTACAATGATGCACAATTTATCTATAATCCGATAGCTGTTTTAAGTCGCAGAATATCATAGGACCATGGATGTAGATATTTACTTAAAAAATAGTTATATAATAATAAAAGAAACTTGCAGCTTTTTTAACCTGTGTCATCTAATTGTCCACACACACAATAAAAAATTAATTCATAGAAAGAGACCCGTAATTTTTTGTCGGTGTAGGACGTATCACGATTCACCTCGATTCACGGTCTGTGAGATGCAAAATTACCGCCTAAAGAAAAAAAAAAACCAAACACGATGTTGTTTACTTTCAAGAAAAGCCATAAATAGGTCCTTATCAAAATTTGCTATACAATATACTCACACTTTTATCAAGAAATCGAACAAGCATATAATTTTCAGAAAAAAGCAGACTATTTTTGATGATAAAAACAGATTATCAAAATAAATAATGACTGTGTGATTTTTTTTTCAGCATCATTTTATGAATCATCTTTCAGGACCAGTAACTTAAATAAAATGCATTTAATTTTTACACTCCCTTTGAGTGGCGGTTTTTACTTGAAATTTACTCATAGTTTGAATGGATATTTCTAACAGCTCCCAAAAATTAATTAAAAAATAAATGATTTTTTTTATGTAAGCATAGAATGTGGGTAGGTGGGGTAGGTTCGTTACACACTAATTGCTACTTTGATTTTTTTTGGGTACGCTGATACTGTGGCTGATACAATTTTAAAACCAAAATCTCGATGTACATAAAGTTTATTAATGTTTTTAATTATTGATAATTAAATAATACGCTATTGTTTTATATTAGACAAGATCCCTTATTTTCCACCGTATAGGTATATCAGGTATCTATATCTTTGGGAAAGCCCTTTTAATTTAATCAAGAAATTACACAATGAGTAATATTCTCCAAAGTGCTCTTTACATAGTCTTATCGTATTAAGCAAATACTGATAAAATATTCGTAGTATTCACAGAACAGTAAAGGTAGTATTGTTTACATAGATCATTATCAATTAGGCCAGTAGAAATCGACACAAAAAAACCCTAAATTCGCAAAGCACGATGTAGTTCTGAATTTTTGGTATGTTGTTTGGATCAGTTAGGGTGATGTAAATCCCAATTTGCAACTTCGAAAAAGTTGTGCTCGCTGCGCACCACGTGATAAACTGCGAAAATTTTGGACTTTTTTCACTTTTTGCTCTAAAAGTCATAAACTATGCGTTTCCGACAAGTATCATTCACTACATAAATTGAGGTTATTAAATTTGCAACAATTAAAGCTAAAGCCTAATTACAGCTCTCTAAACCTTATAACGACTAAACTGTGGCCATTCGAAGATGGTTCATTTTTCCCGAAATATTAAAATTTTTAGTTTTGCTCCCGTTTGAAGCAAAATATTGGCAAAAACCGCTCGTTCTATGAGAAGGTCGTATAATAAAGTTGTAGTGCATTTAATTTTCTTTCATTAGAGCATAGAACAAAGTCTGTGAGACAAATAGTTCACTCACAATATCTGAAAAACAAAAAGAAGGTAGAAATAGATTTTTAAAGAATTGAAACTGAGGGCATATAAAATCATAAAAGGATAATACTTTTTCATTTGCAGGATAGGTAATTAACAAAATTACAAAATTTGGGAAAGTAGGAAAAAAGATTATACGCAAATAATAAACTGCGAAAATTTTAGACTTTTTTCACTTTTTGCTCTAAAAGTCATAAACTATGCGTTTCCGACAAGTATCATTCACTACATAAATTAAGGTTATTAAATTTGCAACAATTTAAGCCTAATTACAGCTCTCTAAACCTTATAACGACTAAACTGTGGCCATTCAAAGTCAAAGTCTGTGAGACAAATAGTTCACTCACAATATCTGAAAAACAAAAAGAAGGTAGAAATAGATTTTTAAAGAATTGAAACTGAGGGCATATAAAATCATAAAAAGGATAATACTTTTTCATTTGCAGAATAATAGGTATATTACCGTTATATAACAGTTACATAAACTCTGGCTTTATTGATCGCAAATCGGTGCAATAAGTTTTTGGATGCGCTCGAAACGGGAAGTTGCACAGAAAACCGGCTCAGCATTCAATAATCTGCAATGAGCCTATAGCTTACTTCAACAATGACACACCTCCAGTGGGTTTTATAATTGGAACGTTTGCGCGCGCACTCGGCCGCGATATCGAGCGCCTCCGCCTAGACGTCACTGTCATCGAGTTTTCAAATTTCAGTTGTCAGTTGTCAGCCAAGCGAGGCGGACGTGTGTGTTACTCAGTGAACCAGTGCGCGGAGCTTTTAAACATGGCTCTGCTACGCCGGCTGGCAGTGAACGCTCCTCGCGGGATTCGCGTACTCTCCACGCCATCCTCGAGTCGGGACGAGCTGGACCTGTCGTTCAACAGCCCGAAAGACGCTTTCAAGAGCAAGAAGACCAGCGAACTAGTGCGGGCGTACCTCGTCTACCAAATATGCTCGATCAACTGGATCGTCGAGAACAACGACATGGTGAGTAAATCGATGAACAGCTGATGTCTTATGTAACTGTAACAATGTGCCGGCGTCTTTTACGTTCGGAACGTGGCTAAAATTAACTGAGACACGGTCCTTGAATTTGATTCGCTGGTAGTGAGTGATGGCGAGCGAAGTGTTTTTGTAATTTGTATTTCGCGAACACACTGCACAATCAACCGGTTTTTTTGGTCCCGTCGTTGTATTATTCTAGATCGCATGGGCCAGGCTGTTACGTCACAGTACCCGTAGTAATTTGAACAATTTAAAATTGAAGGAAATCGTAGATTACACGTATGGTAGTTGCGTGTGGCGAATTCCTTATTGGATTTAAAAATTGCGATAACGCCGTGGGATTTGATTGTTTTCCATGAATGGGGAATGGATTCGTGGTGAAAAGTTTCATGGCGCATGCGTTTTCGGTCCGCTGGCTAGACGGTTATGTAGACCGGCCACCCGGCGGCGCGCGAGGAAGTCCGCGGTCGACCTAACGCAACTTAGGTCGGCTGAGGTCTAGACTGGTTTCTACTTCCGTGAGAACTATTGTAATAGAGAAAGAGGGACTTTAATATTTTAATCTACATATTGATCTTATTATACTTGGGCTGTGGGCAGGTGTAGTCAGTCAGGAATTTAATAAATATTGAAAAATAACATGTGCATATGAAATAATTACATGCATGTTATTAAAGAATATTTATCGACCGGAAATTCTATCCCTTATATGGTGAATCTCGATGTATACTTCTTATTCTGCTAATAAAATATAATTATTGGGTATTTTCTATCAGCTATCGATACGATACCTACCTACTGAGCGTTACTTATGTAGGTGGTGAACCTACATATTTTTTGCAGATTCCACGTGGTGACAAATTGATCACTTTTTTGTCCGAAACAAAACTTTTGGACAACCGAAACAAAACGATCGGAATACATAATACCTATTATGTTTTGTATCAATTTTTATTTCATTTAAAGTTTCTGTTATCATATGATATGCTCACCTACCAACATAACTGACAAAAAGATTATCGAAAGAAAGGACTCCGTGAAAAAATAATAATGATAGGTACCTATCAGAACTCCATTTTAAGTATAAAAATGACGTAAATAATGGTGTCCCGTGTCATTCATCTGCTCTTGAATTCGTTTATAATAAAAATATTGAAGCTTATAGGGTAATTGCGCTGGTTTGCCGTCCAGTTTCAGTTTTCGTCCATTTGACTGACCTGCTACAATCACGTGCGTAAAACTTGAATACAAACCTACCTTCCCGCGCAAGTTTGCACTTTTTACGGTCCATAATGTTTAAGCAACAGTACTATCAACATGAAAATTTGATTTGACAAGAAGAGAGTTCAAAAAATTAACGTAAAAGTGGCCGCTTCGCATCCGTGCCTTGCAGATGTCATCGCGCGAGAGAAAAATTTGCCAGCGAGAAAAGTTCATGGTAAGTTAAATCACTGTTTTAGCTAGTTTACGTAATGTTTATGGTACGTATGTTTATTTATAAGCTTAATAACCACAATTATAAGTGTTTATCATACTTTTTTTATAATACTCTTCGAAAAATTAAGTGGACGGATACTAGATTACCAAATTCTCAAAATATTTGGTTTTCGTCCAAGTGGACGGAAACTCAAACAGCTACGTGAATATTTGTTAGGGTCATTTTACTTTATCGGACCTATAAAATACGGAATAGTTTCTCCCGAAGTGATCTTTATTGCTATTAGTTTAGATTTTTTGGTTTCCGTCCACTGCTTTTTCAGAGCTGCCAAAATAAAAAAAATATTTAAAGAAGTGGACGAAAACTAAATTTAGCTTTAAATGTTTTAGTTTTCGTCCATGAATGAGTATTGGGGTGGACAAAAATTAAAAATAGCTATTCTTTTGCATTACTTTTCGTCTTTTTTTACGTATTGAAAAGTTTTCTATTCAGTATCTTCCATATAAATAATTGGTGAGGGCCAGAGTGTTGTAGGTAGATACCTAATATTGTCATTTATTCAGTCATGTATCATTCTCCTTATGTGAAATAGAGCCAATTATTCGTAGTATAAATGGGGGTAGGTCAGACATAATACACTGTATTTTTCTTGATTATCATTCAGTTAGGGGATCTTTTATTCTAGGTCTGTTTTGCCAATGCAGTATTTTGCACGACCATGATGCGAAGCATCAGAGAGTGCTTTACGATCGAAAAATTTTTTAGTCTACTTACTCAACTTATCCTAAGAAAAATCTTATTGTTTTTAGATGGCATCGAAGGAGTCTAAGAAATCTACAAAAAAAAAAACGCTGCGTACACTGAAGAATCTCTAATAAAGGCTTT
>CAJQZM010045348.1:0-10134 GCA_907164665.1 Colias nastes
AGCGTCAACGACGACTCCGACTGAGGGCCCGTGAGTGTGCACACACATACATACACATACATAAACATACAAAAAAAAAATTGGTTGTCTGTAAAGTGTTTACTGACGATAGTTGAACGTGACAACGTCCGATTGTGCTTCTTTGTCGCTCGTTCCGCGCTCTCGCTTGCACTTCAAGCCTTACATGGAACGCCTCAGAGCAAGGTAACGCCGCATGAGTCATGTTTTTTCGTGCGTGCAGCCGGCTCTATCGAATTATAAGACGTTGTCACGTCAAAAAAGACCGTGTGTGCCGAGCACTCGTGTCAGAAGTTAATATTCTTTGGCAAGATTCAAAGATATAAAAATAGTCGCCTTACTCCGTGACGTGACGGAATTGCCGTGCCGTGACCTTGAAATTTTACTCTCAACGCGCCTCAAGAAGTTTCACTTTAAAATAACACACATACATACTGTACACCATATACATCGCACAAACGTACACGATCACATCGGACGAAGAGGGCGGCGCTAACACAACGTAACACGCGCGTCATAGAGTATTAACTGATACGGCGCCGCACCGCTCGACTAAAACTGCTTCAACTAGCTTTAACAAAATACACTGCACGACAATGCGCAAAAACACACACACACACACACACGCGCACATGCGTGTGAAGTGCAGTCAATTAAGTACCAACACAACAAAATATACACGTCTTAGAATACGCACACATATGGCGCTGCACTGCTTATAAAACCGTACATCAAACAGCTTCAACACAACACACTCCACAACAATGTATGTAACACACCACACTTCACAGCACACGAAAACATACAACAGCACCATACGATATAATACACTTATAAAGTTTCCGTTATAAAAAATATTGCATTTATTCCAGGTAACACCTCGTGTGGAAGTGACAGACAATATCGAGACAGTGAAAGTGTTGGACCTTCTAGAAAGTGCTTCGACGGGGTCCATGACCTGTAGCGCGGACTCTTGACTTACGTGACTCGGCATAATATACTTGTGATGGCCTTATGTGAGCGATCGGAACGTCATTTTCCAAACTTAATTCGTAATTTACCCAGTTTTTTGGGTGTAATTTTAGACTGCAACCACTAGACGGTGATATCGCATTTAATATTCGGGTTAATTATGGCAATAAGCGTGACGGACGAACGAAAATGTTACCATATTTAAAAATTATTATATTAAAAATGGAACCGCATTGTGGTGTTGTCGTTTTGATAAATTTAACTAGTCAAGTGTAAAAAATGGATAAGTTTCCGCGCTCAGGTTGACGCGAATCGGTCGCTCGAAAAAATTTTCCTACTAATTTTAGGTCAAAATTTAGAATGGTAATGAAATGACAAATTGTCCGGAGTGAGCGTTGGATCTTTGGTGTTTATTTTTTATGAAAAATGAAGAAAGAATATTTTCTGTGAGTTATATTAAACAATTGTGTATCATTTTTTTGTGTCTTGGTGTTTACAGATGTATTCACTAAGAATGGTTTTAATTTGTATATGTTTATAAATTTGGTCAGTTTCCCGTCCCTATATTAAAATTATTTCGGATGCCAAATGTTTGAATGGCATTAAAATTCATCTACAAAATATATAGGTAACAAATTTTCAAGAGAGAAAATTTAGATGTGTAAATAACTAAGCTTGAAGTTCTTTATTTAGCAAGGATAAAGATAAATAACACTGCTATTCCATATTTAGATTCCGTAACCATTTAAATTGGAATCTATTTCCAATTAAGAATCGGGTTCTTATTTACATATTGTCCTTTATTTAAATCATGTGACATATGGTATTATTAAATGAGGCTATTTTTTACGAATTATGTTTAGTTTGTGGGCAATTTATGTGATTTTTCTTCTAAATAACTCAACTTTAAATATCAGAAAGAATCCATCTTATTTATGAGTGGTTTAAGATATATTTTTTTTTAAATATAATGAAGATTTTGGTTCAATTTCTTTACATGAATGGATAAACACCAAAGGTCCAAATGTCAGATGTAGAAGGTAAGTATAAGGGGAGTGTTCATATCGACTTATTACTACACAAAACTTCATGTTACGGACATATTTACGTATATAGATAACAATAAGTGTAAAAATATATTTTTATTGCATTTGTTTGTATTGATAGATTTTTATTTATTAGAAATGAGAGGTGAAGAGTCGCTCGTGAGAAAATTATTGCCATATTCTAATTATTTTTTTACAAACTGAGGACCTGTTTTGTAGTGTATTAATAAAAATAAGGATAAGTAAATTTTGGCAATTTAATCTGTGATATTTCGAAATTGCTACGCATTTTTTAATTTCAGAAAAAACTTTATACTTACGTTTTGAAATAACTATCAACTTTACATTGGTACTTTTGTTAAGTTACATTGACACCAGGATTGCAAGCGTAAATAAAAAAAAAAAATTAAATCAAATATTTTTTTTAAACAGGTCCTCAGTTTGCAAATTAACTTATTGGTCAGTGTTTTGTTAAATTTATGATTAAAATAATACGCTACAACAAAAAATTCCAGACTTTAAGTACTTGGCTGCGATTCGTCGCTTACGGCTCCATTTAATTTTGACGTTTTTTAAAAGTCTAATGTCGAAATTCAGTTCGTAAGGGGACGAATCGTTTGACATATTATGAGCCGTGCATTATCTGTGCCAAAATTGAATTCGGAGCTCTTTTTGGCAGTTACATGATGCTATAGGCAGCTTTGTGCGTTAAAAATTCTATAATGATTTCTTTTACATATTTCTTATTGGTCTATTTACTCACGGTCTTACTAATAAAATGTTACCCATTCGCTATGCAATGGATTAGTTATTGCAATAACCTGTCTTGTTTTTATGATTGAATTTTCATGTGAGCAAGAACAGGACACAGCTATGGTAGAAAATGGTAGAAATTTATCCATTGTTTAACTTTTTATAAGTAAGGCCGTCAGAATTCAGATATAGTGAATTTATTCAATGCAATATTCGTTTGCGTATAACATTGAAAATGTTGGTTGTCCCGTCGAGAGTTAGTTCGGTAGTGCATAATATGTATAAAACGAGAGTTTATTTTATATTTATAATTGAATTCGCTGAAGTAGGAATGTGACCCCTCGCTCATACGTTAGCTGGTAGATGGCTCGGCACCCGGTACGGTTCGTTTGTGCCTATAATACAATAATTACGTGAGTAAATGTATTAGTGTGTGTGTTTCGTTCAATAGCAGAATATATTATCGAGTGATTTATAGAATTTTTATACATTAGCGTTTAAAAGATGACTATTTAATTATAACACCAAGTCGAGTATAGTTAGTGTAAATAAGTAGGGACTAGGCGTGTCTGTGTACAGGTTGTCTACGCTTTGTATATACGCTGTGGTCGAGACTCGTTGGCATTTGTGTTGAGTACTCGAGGGACATTAGCAGATGTAATGCAAGATACACGTATATCGTTACTTTAATAGCATTTATTAACATTATCATATTATATTATTATATACATATACGTTTATTTAATTTGGTGGTCTTATTACCATCGCGTATCGATTTTATTAATTGTATATTATGAATCTCATTGTTCATTCATTTATCGATGTACAAAAATTGTCAGGACGTGTCATTTGTAAATGACATAATGTAAATGCCAGTGTTGTCAGTTCAAATATATATTATGTATATTGTTTTATTTTTATTACTTGTAATATGTGATGGTTGGCAGCACTGGACTTGAATGATAATGGACTTTAATGTGTAAACACAAGGTTTATTTTCGTGTAATATCGATTTTTCACTTTTGGTTAGATCACGGTAGCTTTTATATAAATATGGATGATAGTCAAATTTGAAATATAATAGGACTTAGTTACGAACTAACGCATTGCATTCTACTCAATATCAATTTTTGTTTGATATGATGATAATATGGACAATATTTTGCGCAAATTACGTATTTTGTTCCTATGTTTATAACGTTCATAAAAGGGGCAATAATATTTTGTCTTCAATTCAGTTTTCAAAATATAAAGAAATAAATTCAAATATATATGTATGATCACTATGAAAAATAATTAGAGAAATCATATAAAAATGCCTTATTTAATATAATTAAATACTCGATGATTTGTTTCCTACTATTTTGCAAGAATTGTATATATCATATTTAAAACTAAAGTTTCTGAATGAGAAAATATAATATTATGTTCTATTAATGCAATTTATATATTATTTATATATATCTAATAATTGTATTGATTTACATCAGTGTCAGTGATTACGCTACTTCTATGTTATTGAATAAAAATGTGATTTTCACATCATTGTAATATAACTATAAATTATATAGGTATTTTTTTATTTATGCTACAAATTGTATCGTTCACGTACGATTTATTTAATGAGAAATGATTGAAAATGCGCTTTATTCTTGTAAGCAAGTATTTCCACCAATGAAAAGGTTTTTTGCGCATATAACGCACACATTGACAAATTATATAAGTCCACGAGTATATCATAAATATAAAGAAATTGTACATAGTATAGTTATGTGTTTAGTGATAATGTGAATGTAAGATAGGTATAACCGCGCGGTAGATATTGTTTTGAAGCATTTTATAGCCCGTAGAGATCGGTATATTTAGTCAAGTATATATTTTAAAAATATAATATTTTAGAGAATAAGATAAGATGCTATACACTGAATTTTTGTGTGTTATTTTTTACCCTATTTCTCCTATTATAAATGGTTATTACATATTATTTTATACAATTACATATTATAATAATTGCTAGGGCTTGCGATACATTTATTAGGAGTTGAGTAGGTATATTTTCCTTCCTGTAAAAGTACATGTATTTTCCCATTACCCGTATATAAAGTTGCTTAACACCAATTAATAAATTGAAATGACAACATATTTCCAAATATCAACATGGAATGAAGCCGAGGTGTTTTCCCCGCAACGCTATAATTTTAAGTTATTTCTTTAAAATTAAACACGGTTCAAGAACAAAAAGCGGCACATTTTCAAAGCGATGAATTAGGGATATTTTTTGCAAAAAAATATAATACTTGTTACCCGTCAGTATTTTCCGCTGTGTTAAAGATGACACATGAGGTAACAAGAAGTAATTTTATCATAGGAAATGCTCGAAAATAATGCGTCAGTGATGATCGATAAGATTATAATATTAGTTCATAAGTAATATTATGGTTGCTACGTTTACTGACTGTTTACAATGATGCACAATTTATCTATAATCCGATAGCTGTTTTAAGTCACAGAATATCATAGGGCCATGGATGTAGATATTTACTTAAAAAATAGTTATATAATAATAAAAGAAACTTGCAGCTTTTTTAACCTGTGTCATCTAATTGTCCACACACACACACACACACAATAAAAAATTAATTCATAGAAAGAGACCCGTAATTTTTTGTCGGTGTAGGACGTATCACGATTCACCTCGATTCACGGTCTGTGAGATGCAAAATTACCGCCTAAAGAAAAAAAAACCAAACACGATGGTTGTTTACTTTCAAGCAAGCTTTCAAGAAAAGCCATAAATAGGTCCTTATCAAAATTTGCTATACAATATACTCGCACTTTTATCAAGAAATCGAACAAGCATATAATTTTCAGAAAAAAGCAGACTATTTTTGATGATAAAAACAGATTATCAAAATAAATAATGACTGTGTGATTTTTTTTTCAGCATCATTTTATGAATCATCTTTCAGGACCAGTAACTTAAATAAAATGCATTTAATTTTTACACTCCCTTTGAGTGGCGGTTTTTACTTGAAATTTACTCATAGTTTGAATGGATATTTCTAACAGCTCCCAAAAATTAATTAAAAAATAAATGATTTTTTTTATGTAAGCATAGAATGTGGGTAGGTGGGGTAGGTTCGTTACACACTAATTGCTACTTTGATTTTTTTTGGGTACGCTGATACTGTGGCTGATACAATTTTAAAACCAAAATCTCGATGTACATAAAGTTTATTAATGTTTTTAATTATTGATAATTAAATAATACGCTATTGTTTTATATTAGACAAGATCCCTTATTTTCCACCGTATAGGTATATCAGGTATCTATATCTTTGGGAAAGCCCTTTTAATTTAATCAAGAAATTACACAATGAGTAATATTCTCCAAAGTGCTCTTTACATAGTCTTATCGTATTAAGCAAATACTGATAAAATATTCGTAGTATTCACAGAACAGTAAAGGTAGTATTGTTTACATAGATCATTATCAATTAGGCCAGTAGAAATCGACACAAAAAAACCCTAAATTCGCAAAGCACGATGTAGTTCTGAATTTTTGGTATGTTGTTTGGATCAGTTAGGGTGATGTAAATCCCAATTTGCAACTTCGAAAAAGTTGTGCTCGCTGCGCACCACGTGATAAACTGCGAAAATTTTGGACTTTTTTCACTTTTTGCTCTAAAAGTCATAAACTATGCGTTTCCGACAAGTATCATTCACTACATAAATTGAGGTTATTAAATTTGCAACAATTAAAGCTAAAGCCTAATTACAGCTCTCTAAACCTTATAACGACTAAACTGTGGCCATTCGAAGATGGTTCATTTTTCCCGAAATATTAAAATTTTTAGTTTTGCTCCCGTTTGAAGCAAAATATTGGCAAAAACCGCTCGTTCTATGAGGGTCGTATAATAAAGTTGTAGTGCATTTAATTTTCTTTCATTAGAGCATAGAACAAAGTCTGTGGGACAAACAGTTCACTCACAATATCTGAAAAACAAAAAGAAGGTAGAAATAGATTTTTAAAGAATTGAAACTGAGGGCATATAAAATCATAAAAGGATAATACTTTTTCATTTGCAGGATAGGTAATTAACAAAATTACAAAATTTGGGAAAGTAGGAAAAAAGATTATACGCAAATAATAAACTGCGAAAATTTTAGACTTTTTTCACTTTTTGCTCTAAAAGTCATAAACTATGCGTTTCCGACAAGTATCATTCACTACATAAATTAAGGTTATTAAATTTGCAACAATTTAAGCCTAATTACAGCTCTCTAAACCTTATAACGACTAAACTGTGGCCATTCAAAGTCAAAGTCTGTGAGACAAATAGTTCACTCACAATATCTGAAAAACAAAAAGAAGGTAGAAATAGATTTTTAAAGAATTGAAACTGAGGGCATATAAAATCATAAAAAGGATAATACTTTTTCATTTGCAGAATAATAGGTATATTACCGTTATATAACAGTTACATAAACTCTGGCTTTATTGATCGCAAATCGGTGCAATAAGTTTTTGGATGCGCTCGAAACGGGAAGTTGCACAGAAAACCGGCTCAGCATTCAATAATCTGCAATGAGCCTATAGCTTACTTCAACAATGACACACCTCCAGTGGGTTTTATAATTGGAACGTTTGCGCGCGCACTCGGCCGCGATATCGAGCGCCTCCGCCTAGACGTCACTGTCATCGAGTTTTCAAATTTCAGTTGTCAGTTGTCAGCCAAGCGAGGCGGACGTGTGTGTTACTCAGTGAACCAGTGCGCGGAGCTTTTAAACATGGCTCTGCTACGCCGGCTGGCAGTGAACGCTCCTCGCGGGATTCGCGTACTCTCCACGCCATCCTCGAGTCGGGACGAGCTGGACCTGTCGTTCAACAGCCCGAAAGACGCTTTCAAGAGCAAGAAGACCAGCGAACTAGTGCGGGCGTACCTCGTCTACCAAATATGCTCGATCAACTGGATCGTCGAGAACAACGACATGGTGAGTAAATCGATGAACAGCTGATGTCTTATGTAACTGTAACAATGTGCCGCCGTCTTTTACGTTCGGAACGTGGCTAAAATTAACTGAGACACGGTCCTTGAATTTGATTCGCTGGTAGTGAGTGATGGCGAGCGAAGTTAAGTCTTCATGCGTGTTTTTGTATTTCGCGAACACACTGCACATTCAACCGGTTTTTTTGGTCCCGTCGTTGTATTATTCTAGATCGCATGGGCCAGGCTGTTACGTCACAGTACCCGTAGTAATTTGAACAATTTAAAATTGAAGGAAATCGTAGATTATGCGTTCGGTAGTTGCGTGTGGCGAATTCCTTATTGGGTTTGAAAATTGCGATAACGCCGTGGGATTTGATTGTTTTCCATGAATGGGGAATGGATTCGTGGTGAAAAGTTTCATGGCGCATGCGTTTTCGGTCCGCTGGCTAGACGGTTATGTAGACCGGCCACCCGGCGGCGCGCGAGGAAGTCCGCGGTCGACCTAACGCAACTTAGGTCGGCTGAGGTCTAGACTGGTTTCTACTTCCGTGAGAACTATTGTAATAGAGAAAGAGGGACTTTAATATTTTAATCTACATATTGATCTTATTATACTTGGGCTGTGGGCAGGTGTAGTCAGTCAGGAATTTAATAAATATTGAAAAATAACATGTGCATATGAAATAATTACATGCATGTTATTAAAGAATATTTATCGACCGGAAATTCTATCCCTTATATGGTGAATCTCGATGTATACTTCTTATTCTGCTAATAAAATATAATTATTGGGTATTTTCTATCAGCTATCGATACGATACCTACCTACTGAGCGTTACTTATGTAGGTGGTGAACCTACATATTTTTTGCAGATTCCACGTGGTGACAAATTGATCACTTTTTTGTCCGAAACAAAACTTTTGGACAACCGAAACAAAACGATCGGAATACATAATACCTATTATGTTTTGTATCAATTTTTATTTCATTTAAAGTTTCTGTTATCATATGATATGCTCACCTACCAACATAACTGACAAAAAGATTATCGAAAGAAAGGACTCCGTGAAAAAATAATAATGATAGGTACCTATCAGAACTCCATTTTAAGTATAAAAATGACGTAAATAATGGTGTCCCGTGTCATTCATCTGCTCTTGAATTCGTTTATAATAAAAATATTGAAGCTTATAGGGTAATTGCGCTGGTTTGCCGTCCAGTTTCAGTTTTCGTCCATTTGACTGACCTGCTACAATCACGTGCGTAAAACTTGAATACAAACCTACCTTCCCGCGCAAGTTTGCACTTTTTACGGTCCATAATGTTTAAGCAACAGTACTATCAACATGAAAATTTGATTTGACAAGAAGAGAGTTCAAAAAATTAACGTAAAAGTGGCCGCTTCGCATCCGTGCCTTGCAGATGTCATCGCGCGAGAGAAAAATTTGCCAGCGAGAAAAGTTCATGGTAAGTTAAATCACTGTTTTAGCTAGTTTACGTAATGTTTATGGTACGTATGTTTATTTATAAGCTTAATAACCACAATTATAAGTGTTTATCATACTTTTTTTATAATACTCTTCGAAAAATTAAGTGGACGGATACTAGATTACCAAATTCTCAAAATATTTGGTTTTCGTCCAAGTGGACGGAAACTCAAACAGCTACGTGAATATTTGTTAGGGTCATTTTACTTTATCGGACCTATAAAATACGGAATAGTTTCTCCCGAAGTGATCTTTATTGCTATTAGTTTAGATTTTTTGGTTTCCGTCCACTGCTTTTTCAGAGCTGCCAAAATAAAAAAAATATTTAAAGAAGTGGACGAAAACTAAATTTAGCTTTAAATGTTTTAGTTTTCGTCCATGAATGAGTATTGGGGTGGACAAAAATTAAAAATAGCTATTCTTTTGCATTACTTTTCGTCTTTTTTTACGTATTGAAAAGTTTTCTATTCAGTATCTTCCATATAAATAATTGGTGAGGGCCAGAGTGTTGTAGGTAGATACCTAATATTGTCATTTATTCAGTCATGTATCATTCTCCTTATGTGAAATAGAGCCAATTATTCGTAGTATAAATGGGGGTAGGTCAGACATAATACACTGTATTTTTCTTGATTATCATTCAGTTAGGGGATCTTTTATTCTAGGTCTGTTTTGCCAATGCAGTATTTTGCACGACCATGATGCGAAGCATCAGAGAGTGCTTTACGATCGAAAAATTTTTTAGTCTACTTACTCAACTTATCCTAAGAAAAATCTTATTGTTTTTAGATGGCATCGAAGGAGTCTAAGAAATCTACAAAAAAAAAAAACGCTGCGTACACTGAAGAATCTCTAATAAAGGCTTT
>CAJQZM010045382.1:0-11148 GCA_907164665.1 Colias nastes
GCCACGTCCACGGAGTCCACATCGTTCCCATAGATGAGCGGGTTGAACGGCTGCTGCGGGGAGTGCGGAGACGCGTGCGACTGCGGCGAGTGCGCGGACGCGAATGAGTGCCGCTGCGAGTGCACTGCACTACCCACAGACACGCGCCGACTTTCAGGCGTACTGTGCGAGCCTTGGATGTCTTTGAATGTTGGGTTTTGGACTCTGTGAATCGAGACATGATAAATGTACTCAAAAATTGACTTTTTATTTCGAAGTGGGTTAAAAAGTGCTCGATGTGACTATCGAGGTATTTTTCACTTGATAATTACTAGTAGCAGAGCTCAAACATTGTTTTATTTACCAAAAAATAAGTTTATAGTCCATAATTCAAATATGGTCAATGTTTGGCGATCCCGAATAAATATTGGTATACAATGCAGCCTCAATTTATTAATTTATATTGAATTTGTTGTTTCCATACAGATTTTTGGTTTTAGACTTTATCAACATATTTCATACTAGCTTTCCGCCTGCGGCTTCGCCCGCGTTTTCAAAGAATAACCCGCATAGTTCCCGTTCCCGTGGGATTTCCTGGATAAAACCTAGCCTATGTTGCTCAGTGAAGCTTTCTAATTGTGAAAGAATTTTTGAAATCGGTCCAGTTTAGTTTATGCGTGAAAACCATACATACATACATACATAATTAAAAACCTTTCCTCTTTATAATATTAGTATATTACTACCGCGAAGCGCGTCGAACGCGGCAACTGATACACAAAAAATATAATCCTTGGCATGATTCTGTATTCACGCGCGATGACTTATAGCGTATTTCATGTATAACTTTGGTGTTTCTACACCGATTTACATGATTCTTTTTTTATTGAATAGGTAATAATGTTAACTTTTTTTAATTAGGGATGAGTGAGAGTGTTGTAAACGTAAGAGTAGACAAATATAATCAGAAAGCTCCGAATTGCTAAGCTATTGAAGTTTCACGTGTTATTGTGAGTCAATTTTAAAAGATAGACATATGCTGTCTAGGAATTTATTTTTATATAATAATAATAATTTAAGAACATTTGTGTCATACATGATTTCTATGTAGCTTTAACTATTAAGGCTGCACACGCGACGGAAGCTTAAAAAATGGAGTAACTTCTCCCGTTTTCCCAATATTTCCCTTCACTGCTCTGCTCATATTGATCGTAGCGTAATAAAAAGTATACTATAACCTGCCCAGGAGTATGAAGAATAATTGTGCCAAATTTCGTTAAAATCCGTCGTGTAGTTTTTGTTTCTATAACGAATATACAGACAGACAGACAGACAGACAGACAGACAGACAGACAGACAAAAATTTTACTGATTGCATTTTTGGCATCAGTAGCGATCCCTTATCACCCCTTCATAGTTTTTTTTTAAATATATTTCATGTACAGAATTGGCCTCTCTACAGATTTATTATAAGTATAGATTTCTAAAGAAAAGAAACTTACTTCAGTGTAGCACCTCCAACGCTATCTCTTCTTGACGGCATAAGTGGCGCGGCTGCTTGTTCAGCGGACGTGTTTGTTAGACTGCTTAGTGCCTATTAAAACAAACAAAATTATAGACCCAACGTCATAAGATTTCTGTATAACCCCATATTGAAGAAGGTTGAGATACACATTCAACTGAGGAAATACATAGGTCGTAGAACCTTCATAATATGTCTATATTATATTCTTCCTTTTCCAAAAACGGCATCCGATGCAAATGTAATAATCCTACGATGCAATCTAATGGATGATTGCTATTATTTATCTACTCGGTATTCGTAAGACCACCAAAATTCGAATACCAACTATACCCACCTGGCTAAAAAACTACAATCAAATCAATCAAGCGAAATCTTAATATCTGTAATGTCCTACGCAAAACAAATAGCAGTATAGTATAAATACAAAATCCAAAGAAATAACAATATTTAACTTCAAATAATATTGGTTGATGTTTATCCAATAAAATTAAAAGAGTAAATATATAGCTTTAACTCCATCTAGAGATTGAAGTAGAATTACTATGCTATAAACTACTTTATAACCTACGTCATACAAGTAGGAGCACTTATCTATCTACACATTCATACAGAATAAAAATACCGACACCCACGCCACAGAATGTGTTGAAGTTCAGCTCAAAGCATAATTTATCATGTTTATGTACCTATGTTTATTAAAGTTTCAGTCGTGCCAATGTGGATATTTACGTGGGAGACGATAAATATTTTGTTTATTTTTTGTTATTAATGTAAACATGCTATTTTATTTAACAAAATATAACGAAGGTAATCGTTTTAAAAATTACAATTGCTTTATATAGTATAATTTTGGCAAATTATATGTGTTTGGTTAACATTTTATTATCCAACTTCTACTTATTAGGCCAATCAATGGTAATAAAATATTATTATTCTATTACTCTTTAAAGGTACTAACAGAGAAGTCTTCAAACTTAATTTGCCATTTGATTACATTAAAAGAAACCAAAAGTTATACTATAGCAATGAGACAAGCAAGCTATAAGGGCAAAACAATACATTTCAGACCTAAGCACCTTTAATCAGACGTTTAATTTATTCAGCGTTTATATATGGATTGGTTTATTGTTATAAGTATTTTATCTAAGAGTCTGGCACAAACTCAACCAATGCAAAGTGTAGTATAGTAGTATAAAGTGAAAGTGTGCATGTAAAAAGAGTACAGATATTTACTCCAGTTCCAGCTGCCCCCATGAGTTGCATAGCCTAGTGCGACAGGGAAAAGTGAAATGTTTCGTTAGTGATTCTAGGTTTAAGGTCAGAGAAAAGATAGGTTAAAGTTCACAGAAACATAAGTATTTTAATAGACCAGATTCGATTGTTAAAGGTTAGTCAACAATTAAAGTCACCCACTTCAACTCAGAGAATACTTAAATAGTTTGATTGCAACAATATGTGCTCTATAATCTTTTAACAATCGAAAGTGCTACATAAAAGTGTTTATTGTAAATAAATAAATGTTCTAATTAAACAAATGCATTCAATGAAAACGGCCCAGCCACATTTATATTGCACTTGAGCGTGTGCAGGACAGATAAGGTGACAGACAGACACTGAACGATTATACATTTTACACATATTATTCGCATACCTGTTTCAAATGACTCTTTAAAACTGAACTTTCGGGTTCCGGGAGTGGAGGAAGATCTTGATCGGCTCCAGTGGGTGATGTTAATTTGGTAGCATCCAGGTCCACTAACCAAATGTCATCTGGTAACCTAAAAGGACATTGGTACACATTTAATAACGGAAAATGTATGTTGACTAAGATAAGAGTAAATTTTAAAAGATACGGATAGCATATTATCATTCAGAATGAAATGATTCTGAGATGAACAATGAGTGAGATAGCTTTACTCACCTTCTTGTTACTTAGAGCCGATCGCATAAGTCTTAATTAGGTTTCATAATTATTAATTACACATGTTTAGTAGAAATACCTATATTTCAATTACCTACTGATCAAAAGCAATACTCACTTAAAGTTCTTCTTATACTGGAGGAAAGTAGCCGGGATTCCAATCAAGAATGGTGTAGGAGCCAATAGCAGTTGTTCTGCGCAGCTCATACAACTCGGTAGCAATGGTATCGCTGGGAACATGTACTCCAGGGGGTATAACATCGACACCAGCGCCATTACGGACATCGAGAGGGCGTTGTAATCACGGGATTGTACTACCACTTTGTTCTCAAGGAGAATTAAAGTGAGCACTTTGAGGCAGGTGTCCACACCTGATATGGAAAAGAAAACGATTAAAAGACATAAGCAGATGTGGCATATGTCTTATATTTAATAACTTGATAAGTATTATAATAAGAATTATGAGCTTAAACATGAATTTTTACACTTATCCCGATCTGAAAGCAGAATGTTATTAATATAAAGACTTTAAGAAAAAGACAACTGAGTGCTTTTAGTATAAGACAATGCCTTAAGATACGCAATACCCTTCTAATAATTTCGTTCACTCACCAAGCAATTCCAAAGGCAAGTGCAAAGGGAAGTCCACAAGAGTGAACCGCGTATGATCGGGCAGCGCAAACACAAGCGGTGCGTGTGCAGTATTGGACAGAACTTCTAGTTCCACGCGAGTTTTCCCCGGCACGGGCACGGGCGCGGAGAGCAGACGCAGTATCCATGTCTCGATCTCCTTTACGTCGTGTAACACTATCGTGGGAGTATTGTCGTATGCTTGGCCGGTTAACACTGACCATACTGTATCTCTGTAAAGGAAATTAATACATACTTAATATTTGTTACTTTTAAAGTATTACTATAGTTATAAGTTTGGAAAGGTCAGTACAGTAATTTTATTTTTCAATTTATTCGTACTAGTTAACTGAACACAGATAAAAAATATCATTTATATTGTCTGTTTACGTATACAATCTATATTTCTACCAGTTTTGTATAAATCAAATCAGTTGGTTTGCAAGAATTAGTAACAAACATACATTTTTTGTTTCTTTCTTCTTTGGTTCATTTGACTCCACTTTTTGTTTGAAATGTATTCTTTTTCTTAATATATTTTTTTTCAAATAGTCTTAATTATTACTCTTTTATTTTTAATAACATTGTTAGGTTTTAATTGTATTTCTTTGTTTGTAGACTTTGAGGTGTCAAAAAATGTTTCTTTCTTTCTTACAAACTTTCAGCTTTTATAAAATTTGTAGGAATTATTTCTATATGAAACTCACGTAAAAGTAACTCACCTAAATATTTGTCTGGACGCGCCAACGCGTCGCGGACTGGAAGACTCATTACAGGCATCTATCAACTTTTTAAGGATAAATAGGCACTCTCGGAATGTTGAGAAGAATGGATGATGAGATAAAAGACAAAGGGAGGTTAATGAATGATTTCGGATACGCTGAAACAAGAAAATAAATAACTGTCAAATATTTAATCTTGAAGACAAAGTTTGTAATATTTGTTTAATGGTTTTAATAAGACTAACTTCGTACATTCCGTTTATAATAAATTCAATTATGTTTTTTTTTAATTAAGGCTTGCGCGCACACTTGCGCGCCAAAATTCTGACAGGCCAGTAACTTTTTGCATATAATATAAATTTTATTTAACCTCTTTTGTTGCGAATTTTTAAAAATTATTAATATTAAATATTTAAAAAATGCAATTACATAATTAGATTTTAAAAAGTTTATTAAAAAAAATATAGAACTAGGAGTGTTCGTTGATGTTCTTTCCGTTCCGAGGAACTTGCATCCAAGTTCAAAAATTATTTTCAAATTTAGCAATTGAGATTTCTCAAATATATAAATATATGACAAATTTCAATTGTTTTACATTTATCCTATTTCACATAAAAAGAAGTTTAGAAAAAAATTGTATACACTAGGATAGGACTTCATTGAAAAACAGTAAAATGACATCTACAAATAACTGATTATCAGATTAGCAATCAAATAATAAAACATTCATTTACATTCAATAACTAACCTGGCGTTTCCTAGTCGCCCGTGGACTGGGTGAGTGTTCACCGCCACTCTCCGAGTCGGGTGCGGGCGCCAACCGTGGCGCGCTGCACTCGCGCTCCGAGTCGCTCGGCGCTAGGTTGCTGCTCCTATAGTCACTGAAACGAATGCTCGCTTTAGTTGTTGACTATATTTTGAATACATGGATGTTAGCGCGTTTAATTTAACGATAAAATTATATTTTAAAAGTAAATCAATTGATGTACTTAATTAATTATTTTAATAATAATCAAATGGATAAAAGTATTAATAATCATTTAATTATCAAATAATAATAATATTACATGTCATATTCAAAATAACGATCAAAACAACACAAATAACACCTGCGCTGACTCACACAGTCACGCCACTCGAATAATCGTCTTATAAATAACGGTCGTCTGCAGTTGCGAGTCATTCTTGTACCGACTTTGGTCGAGTGAAGATGTCTAAGAAATATTATACCAGTATTTAATTACGTAATACAACCACGCTTTAACATCAGAAGTAGAAGATGAACCAGCCCTTACTCGGAATCCTGGCAGGCTGGCACAAATTCTTCCATCATACTACGTGACAGTGTGCAACTGCCACTGTCACCATCATGACAGTATACCACTGTGGACTTCAATCTACGAAAAATTGGATTGAATTGACTTCAAGTAAACAAGGATGAAGGAACTCGCACAATGTGTGTTTTCTTGTGCGTTGTGTGAAGTAAATGTTTGTGGTGTGGAATATTGTAACGGTAATGTAGTTCATCAATATTATAATGTGATGTGCAATCCGGGCGGTTGTCCAGGATATTTGAGCCTTTAATAATTGTGGTAAGCGAACGACGTGCTTACTGCTTATGTCACAAATAATAAGTTTTTGATCCCATGGAATTTGGATCCAATGTGGTGCCTTCGATGGCACCCAGTGTAAGCTATTGTGGTGGTAAATTATTATTTTTCTGTATTTTGACGATTGAAAAACGCTTCTAAGCGAATTCCAGTTGAATAAATCAATATTTGAGTTTGAGTTCATCATGTGGATATGATGGTGTTCTATAAGGTCAGTTTGGCCGAGCGGTTATGTTTGTGTTATAATACATTGTGTTTTGACATCACGAGATAAATTACCGTACTCATTTCAAATGAACGTACGAGGACGTTATTGTGTTATTGTTTTACTATGGCCAAGCCGGATATAACTTGTGTTTTAACTTTTAATTATGTTCCAGGACTTATGGTTATCACTTGAGAGTTGAGATACAGATGATATACAGAAGCCGCTGTTCGCAGCTGGAAAAACTCGTTGAGCTATCGAATCCTATGTAAATCACAATAATACTCGACAATGATTGCTATGAAGCGAAAAGTACAAGCAATTGCTAGACTACTATTGTGTCCTATGTACGTCTAACAATAGTACCAAAGCCAAATTTAGATGACCGTGTTAGCGGTAATGGAAACTAATTATGATAATCGACTGCCACTTGTCTGTACGGGTCTTCTGACTTAGTCTGACAACTGGGCAGATAATAATACAATCGAATGCCACTTGTCTGTACGGGTCTTCTGCGACTTAGTCTTACAACTGGGCAAATAATATAATCGGATGCCACTTGTCTGTTCGGGTCTTCTGTGACTTAGGCTGGCAACTGGGCAGATAATAATAGAATTGAATGCCACTTGTCTGTACGGGTTTTCTGTGACTTTAGTCTTACAACTGGGCGATAAATAATAATAACCTGATTGTCACTTGTCAGTATGGATCCAGACAGTGGTTTAGTCTGACAACTGGACAAAGAAACGAATAATTTGAATATTATGTACTTAAAACAAGTCTGAATGTCACCAGCTGAAGTGAATTAAATCATTGATATTTTGAGTTTTGAATTACCGCTCAGAGCACGAGCTTTTTTCAGAATGGCCGTGTTAGCGCGTTTAATTTAACGATAAAATTATATTTTAAAAGTAAATCAATTGATGTACTTAATTAATTATTTTAATAATAATCAAATGGATAAAAGTATTAATAATCATTTAATTATCAAATAATAATAATATTACATGTCATATTCAAAATAACGATCAAAACAACACAAATAACACCTGCGCTGACTCACACAGTCACGCCACTCGAATAATCGTCTTATAAATAACGGTCGTCTGCAGTTGCGAGTCATTCTTGTACCGACTTTGGTCGAGTGAAGATGTCTAAGAAATATTATACCAGTATTTAATTACGTAATACAACCACGCTTTAACATGGATGATAATAATTTTGCTTCGAAATGGGAAAACCTAGCTTTTACATGCATACCAAATTTATAACAATCTCACTTATTGTAGTGGTGCCGAATGAACGTTTCTTTATTAAGTAAAACTGTTATAAATGTTTTATTAGTGAAATAAACATAATCGTTAAATACAATTATTAAGTTATAGTGCAAAATAGAGTTTATTCCAATTTGAGTAATAATAAAAAAAAAGGAAAGCCGGCTTTAAAGGTCAGAAAATTTTGAAGAATCTCACTTATTTGTAGTGCTGCAGAAAATTGACGTTTCTTTAAAACAGAAAACTGCTTTTTCTTATTAATGCTTTCAATTATTGAAATAAGCAAATTAGAATGAATTAGTTAAATAAAATAGGGCAATTAAGGACATTAATAAAAGAGAATACTATTAAATGTATGTATTGTAGGTAGACGTAAAGAATGTTCACCTGGAGAATGCAGAGTCAGAACTTCTTTCCATAGATTTGCGCCAAGACTCCCGTCTCAATATTCCACGCTCACGGGGACCCGGCGGCGGCGCGCGCTCCACCGCACGATAAAAGTTCACGCAAATCCCGTAACGGGTTTTACCTAACAAATAGCAATTAAAGTTGTATTTTTTTTTTAATAAGGATTCCTAAGAAAGACATAACATTGGATTTGACCCATTTTTCTTCGGAATATAACAAGTCTAAGACCATTTTATTTTCCTAATGATAAGGAAAGAACACTTGATTAAGGGCTGATTTTTCAATCGTTGGTTAAAACTTATTCATCGAATAACGTATTAAACTACCATTTCGAAAATGTATTCTAATTGTCCGTATTTGACAGTTTACAGGTGACATTTTAAAATGTTCGTGTAATACTTTATTGGACGGATAAATTTTAACCAGGGATTGAAAAATCGGCCCTAAATAAAAGAAAAGTGTAAATTTTTTACCCGAATCTTTATCCGTGAGCGTAAAAACAAAAGACGTTGTGTCTCTAGCTGCAATATGCGCAAGCTGTCGCCTTTGTGCCACCGACACACATCCTTCAGGCTGACAGAAGTATACCATGTCGAGTGGCAATGGAAAGTCGTCATGGTTGGTGAGTGGATACCGACGGAGAAGTTCTGGTGCCTGAAATAAGCCAGAACAAATAATATGCATTAAGACTCCCAAGCTTGTGGGCACATTTGGGCTATAAAATTAAAGTGATTTTAACATAAATAATAGCACATAAGTAAGTATTATGTTATATGTATAACAAAGCAATCCTTTTACTGTAACTAGCTTCTGAAAGCCTATGTTTATTTTGGAAAAAGTTTTCCGTCGAGGCGAAAATCCGGGTAGCCCGAAAAATGAAAGCAGACGAAGTTGTTGAAGAATTAATTATTATAACCTATTTGTTAGTTCTATTATTATATAGTTATTAATTAATAAAAGTGACGTTCAAGTAGGTACTATGAAATCGATTATTCTATTTCATTTATGTAAATTTTAATATTACGTTAACCTTAGGACATAATACGTACTTCATTTACGTAGAAGCCACCCACTGAGAAAACAATATTACATCAAAATAAACTTAACATTGAAATTGAATGTAAATATTTCAGGTTTGCACAATAACCCGTCAGTTACAGATAATAGTGCAGGAGAGACATCAATACATTCTAAGAATAGCAGAACACAATTTACTTTAAATATTTCAGAGTTGAATTTGAATAAATTTGCATAAGTTCTAATTCTATATTTAGTTATAGAACGAAACTTATCAGAAATGAGAAGTTTTCTACCCACATATAAATCGCCGACTAATAGACTAGCTGATTTAGATTAAAATTATTTTTAATCTGTATCTATCGAATTATTATAGAAAAGAAAAATTACCTGTACAGGAGCTAATCCTTTTCCAGTGGTGTAGGGTCGTGCCCCAACTATAGTTAGATAATCCACCAGACGCGGACATAATTGCTGCTTTTGAACATCCATGCTCGTGATATGCTTGTATTATGTCGCCCGAATTTATACAATATAACTACTGTACTCATACTTCACTATAATATTGCTTGACATCATTATCACTTGAATATCTATAACAAAGAATTGACGAATTTCACACTGACATTGAAGAGTGGAATAATTAGTATAGCAGTTACGAAACTTGGTTTAAAAATCAATATTTTAAATGGGACATACAATATTTAATACTACAGAAACTCGCTGCCCTTGGCCTTATTTCCTGACCTAATTTCGCTTCAGTACTTCCGTGGCAGGGTGTGTGGCGAGAGTGAGGATTAATTGAATAATGCAATAGTTAATGTCAACCTGAAGCTTCTATCACCAGTAAATTGAATATACCTCTTTATTGTGTCCTGTTTATAGGTTGCGGGTATTAAATGGAGTTCGTTTTATAGGTTTCCTTTCTCAACACCGCTTTACGATCAGTAGTTTCATCAAGGGCAGTAAAATATGCAATAAACAATACCTTTTATATTACGTGGGTAAAGTTATATTGATCTTATTATGTTTTCGGTATCTCATAACTTTAAAAGCAAGATTATGAGGAATTCGCTGTATAAATGGATGGATACTTACTAAATCTTAATGAAAGAAAGGTTCTATAGAACCTAGATAATGCAATTTTAAGAAGTGATAGCAATAACTTTCTATTGAATTCATCTATAGAATAATGCGATGAAATCGCCTTTGCCTATTGATATATTGACGTCATTTCGCTATATTCAAATACGTCATTCTCTAAGTGAGAGAGATAATAAGTGAAAGCTTTGTTTCCATACTGTTTTATATTGGTGACGTCCATGGTAATGTTAGACGGGCGTAGGAGGAGGTTATAGGGTTATAATAGGCTTGAATTAGCCGGCAATTGATCTTTTCAGAGGTCATATTATACTATATTATAGTATAGTTGTCGTGAACTTTACATTTTTCAAATTATTTTTAATTATTAGTTAGTATTTTTCAAAAAAAACTATACTTGCAAGAATAATCAGGAAAGGTCATATACTAGATAGTTCTTTTTCATTATAGCTTATAATAGAGAAATATATCGAAAATATGAAATAAATGTGAAATGTAAAGATATTTGATTTGATTCCCTACAATGGAAAAACTATTTAATTTTTTGGCAGATTGTATTGTTAAATGATCACTGGAACACCATGTATCTAGGCCAAAAGACCAGTACCAACTTCTCTCTACGTTTACGCCAACGTAAAAATAGACTGAAAAAAACTAAATACTTAACGTTAAAAATATTTCGTGAATAAAAATAGAAAACTTTTTAACATAAATAGAAAAGGAAATACGCAATTTACGAATGCCGATATGCAAATT
>CAJQZM010045423.1:0-10149 GCA_907164665.1 Colias nastes
GTCCGTTCTGTAGCGTTTAGCTACTATTATGTATTCTGTGGCATGGCATAAAATACATGGCTAAATGTTTTTTGATTTGTTGCAGAAACTGAAATCTATCTGCTGTTTAGTTTAAAAAATATCAACTTAAAGTATAAACTTTGGTGACTTTATTACGTCTCACAACTTCGTCTGTCTAATCATAAAATCGCTTTGCCAATATTTATGGATGAACTAAAAACTTAATTAAAGTTCGGTAAAGTATGAACTTTTTTGAAGAATCGTCTGAATAGTAAATTAAATATGTAGGTTGTTAAAAACGTATACTTATTCATGTAGTTTTAAACGTCTAAACCAAACATTGTGTAAACCGATACAGGGATTTTACATGTATCATCCCAAATGAAACCTAATTTCAAGAGATAATACGCGCATAAAAATTACAGCCTTTCCCAACGATCGCGGAAATAAAATTTGTGATTATGTCGCTCAGAATCTCGTGAAAGAGTGTCATGGCTCTCGCGATATTAAAATTTAATATCCGTCGAGTAACAGCTCAAATCTTAATACGTCATCATATTGCTATACGAGGCACTCTCGACACTGATTACTGTGTGAATAAAGTTAAAGTTATTGTTGTGATTTATTTTATGTAACGTGTTTAATTTTCCCTTCCTATTGCAATTGACATAGTCTTTATGAAGAGGTCGAGTTAAGTATTTATTTATTATTCCCGCCCGCGGCTTCGCCCGCGCAGTCAAAGAAAAACCCGCATAGTTCCCGTTCCCGTGGGATTTCCGGGATTGCGTCATTTTCTCGGGATAAAAAGTAGCCTATGTCCTTTCTCGGGTATCAAAATATCTCCATACCAAATTTCATATAAATTGGTTCAGTAGTTTAGGCGTGATTGAGTAACAGACAGACAGACAGACAGAGTTACTTTCGCATTTATAATATTAAGTATGGATCTAAAGTTTGTCTTCAAGAGTATTTAGAAAATTGAGCATGATTCCCTACGTTTTCATAATGATTGAAATAAATAGATTTTCACAGATAAACGTAACAATTTATAAATCTAATTAGTACTTACCTAGTAGGTTCTAATAATGCAGAACAATAGTTTCATTTCTTATCGTTGCCATAGAAACTTTGTTAAATTGTGTACATGACCTTTATAATGTTAAATTGATTGTTAATCTATAATTAGGTAACATAATGACGAATGTTGTGTAACATAATAATGGCTTAATTTGACCTTGAATTAGATATTACTATAATGTTGTCGTTCTCGAGTAGATACTTAAACAAAATTGCCTATGAGTCGACTTTCTGAAGAATGCTTGTACCTGTCGGTTGTAAGGGCTCTTGGCCGAGAAAGGTTTTGACGTAGATTGCTACCTGAGAGTACCTCTAGTGGTGACGTGAAAATGTGGTGTGCTGCCTATGTAAACATACTCGACGATCGGGTGTTTAATATGTTTGTATTTCGATAATGCTATGCATTTAGGACCCTTTCATCCACAGCTTAGTCTCTACATCCTAGCTCTTTAATATCTAGATGAAAAATTGGCTTATTAAGCGATTTTTTATTGTTCAATAAAAATAACAAGAGGTAAAGAAAATAATTAAGTAAGTATATAAATCCTTATAGTAGAGAGATTCCAGATTTAGACGCATTACTTAAAATTTTCCTATTTTAGGGTTGTAAATTTCGCCATTCATTATGAGAATGGCCTCTGCTTTCTGACATATAGCCAATTTGTAAATTGTATGCCAGATGCGCTTGCAAAACCTATGCATTCAAATATCCTTTGGGCATTGAGATGATAGTGCACGAATAATGAGTGGAAGAGCTTTCGAATAACGTTATGTCCTGTGCTGGCGAGTGTCCTTTGAGAGATTGACAGTCCTAACCGAAATTAAGTAAGGATTTGACTACATATAGAATGTCAAAGAAACCTTCACTATTCGTATAGGAGGTAGCAACGTTGACAAGTGAGCATTTTAGTATAGTTGGTTCTTTGATATGCTGTTCCTCTTGCTATTTCGGTTAGAGTCCGGGCTGTCTGGCTGGTCGCAGTGGTTGCGTTTATTAGTGCGCATCTTATCTGCACAGGAAAATATCCTTAATTTAAAGTCATTTTTTAACGCGTAATTTTTAATCTTTTGCCTTTAGATAGATCCATCAGATATACATTTTTTATTGCAAGACGTTTTTTTCGTTGTTAAATAGGTGCCAGACGCAATTTTTTATTTAAAATAATTAAAATGTCATCGAAATAAGTGAAATTCTATCAAGATGAGTCCCCGTGAAGGATAAGTAATCACTGTGTAACTTATACTATATATAATATTCATTTTACTATTTACAATTTTTTTGCAACAATCTACCATGGTGCCTTCTTTTCCCAACGAACCTCAAATAGGACGTTAATGTAAACTTGATAAAAACCAGATATCATCAAGAAATTAAAGACTTTTTAACGGATTTTAAACGCGTTTTATTCATTATATTATATTCCCGAGTCTTTAATTTCTAAATGTATAATACTCGCGTAAAATCAAACACTAGAAAATACAAATATCATCAAATTCATATTTATACCCAAAAGTGTAATAAATATGAAACCATCTATTAAAAATATTAGTTTACTAATTATTCAATATAAGTATTAAAAAAGGATAATGTAATATAAATAATAAAGTTATTACTTACCTTTTAAGCGGACTCATCTTGATAGAATTTCACTTATTTCGATGACATTTTAATTATTTTAATAAAAAATTGCGTCTGGCACCTATTTAACAACGAAAAAAACGTCTTGCAATAAAAAAATTATGTCTGATGGATCTATCTAAAGGCAAAAGATTAAAAATTACGCGTTAAAAAATGACTTTAAATTAAGGATATTTTCCTGTGCAGATAAGATGCGCACTAATAAACGCAACCACTGCGGCCAGCCAGACAGCCCGGACTCTAACCGAAATAGCAAGAGAAACAGTATATCAAAAACCCAACTATACTAAAATGACTTTTTTTTTAACGTTGCTAGCTCCCGTACGATATGTACTGCTATTGTGTTCTTTTGATTTTACAATTTGTTTAAACATTTATGGAAGATTCTGCCATTAGGTTTATTTGTAAATGAATAGATACACGAATAATTAATACCTACAAGAATAATTCCTAGATACATAGGACAATAATTCATAGCCTATGCAGCGTTAGTAATTTGGTTCAGCACAAATCCCCTGTTCTCTAATTCCGAACGGCTTACACCTATCGGAAACATGAAGATCTATTTGTTATCCCATAGAAGCAATATTGGGGATTGTTTATTTGAAGCACAGTTTATATTAGCAGCAAAGACTCAACTTTTTCCTTATATAATTGTATACCGAATAATGATAACCAAACCAATATTAAAATTGTACTCTGTTTTTGACTCCTTTCATGTCAAATCAGAGTCGGCGAATTGAGGGGATTTTGAGTTTGTTTTGAGAGTGACCTATTTAAGCCATTGTCAAATTTTAAGGGGAGTAAAATAATGATGAGAAATATCTGGGAAGCGCCCGACGAGATTTAACGCGAAGTGCATGAGAAATGCTACCAAATAAAAATAAAATATAATATTATTTCAACGGTCATAATAATCCAAGCGTGTCTTTCGGTTTCCTATTATTAAAGTAACGTAAATCATATAAGACTTCAAATAGTAAATAAAAGGGTTACGTATGAATGTTGTGCGATTTAGATTTGCGCTTGACTGAATTTCTGGGGTGCGTCGGGGTTACCCTTTATCGGTGGCATTTTTACAGCTCGCTGGAGAGACTGAAAAGTGTCCATTGCAAACCTAGATTTTCCTAAAATAGAGTACAGAGTATGAATGAATATAAATGAATCAAATTAGAGAGCAGTCTTTTTAAATACGAAACGGATTAGAAGAAACATGTTTAGTTCTTCATTTATTAGAAAACATGTCGTAATTAGAATTTAATCATAAAATTTTGGAAATCAATCCCAGAGTCATCGATTTCCACCTTTTAAAATTGTCTTACTTACTTTATTAACACATTAATAATAATTAGGAGGCAAACATGAACACACACCGATAAAAGTTAATCGCACGACGCTAAAATTGTTCTTTCTAAAATTAAAATTCTTAAATAAGAACTGTTTCACGCAGCAAATCCACGTAACGAAGGAGCACTTAGCAGTTAATTTCAATTGTTCTCCGTTAAGAAACACTGTAGTGTAATTAGGTTAAGCAGCAGCAGCGGTGAGGTGATCAATCGTCTGCAAAGAGTTTGGGCTTGAGCGCACATTGACTTACGAGAGACCTAGAAAGTGTTATTGGCGTATAAATCTAGTTTTATTGTTGTCTACTTATTTTTCATAGCTGTTAAAGTTTAATACCTGTGTAAAGTACTTAATTGTCATCTAATTTGATGATGTAAAATGCTCAAAAATATACACATTGAATAAATGTTTAAATTTGAATTAGCGCTGGTTTTTACGTTTTAGTTAGAGAATGTAGTTGTGTTTGAGTTTGACTTGAGTGAGTGAGAGTTCTTTAATCAGGAAATATTACCTACGGTTAACAGGAATTATTCCTTCGATACCGCAGTAATTGCTATCTACATACTAATAAGTTGCCAGAGGCGATCGGTGGGGTAGAATATTTATATTTATCGTGTATTGTTAGAAATCCATCAGCTCTTTTATATTACTTGTTTATGTATTAATTAATCAAACGTTTTTATTATTACAACGAAATAATAACGTAGATGGGCTCAGAAAACTGTATAATATTGATAAAACAGTGCATAGATTTTCAATCATGCAGATGGTTCAAAAGGAAAATCACATAATAACTAAGTACTGGAATAACTGGTTGTTTGTAACAAAGTTGCCGGCAACTGTCAGTCGTCGGTGTTCAACAATGTTTCCACATTAATTCGCCGGAGCATTTAATAAATACATGCATGTTGCAGCGCAGTTATCATTTTGCATGTTAATTATTGTGTTTACATTAATTCATGTACATGTACTGTGCCGTTTAACTCATTTAACGAAATCATTTTCAAAGCTTTTCACTCAAAATGACCAAAATTTTCATCGTGTGTTCCTTTTCTGTCAAAATTTATCATAAACATTATGTCACATTATTATAAAATTTGTATTATGAATGATATGATGAATAAACGAGATCTAGATATCGTTTTAATCAACCTTACAAATTCAGCTTCAATAAACTTCGTTCATGCAAATTAAGTATCTAATATTAATAAACTTTAATCGAATACAAGCTAGAATTTTAATAAATGTTAATATAACATAACTAAGTACTGGAATAACTGGAATATTGAAACAATTATTCTAGGAATTATTAAAATTAACACTTAAGTAAATAGACTTAATACAATTTACTTTCTAATTAATAATCATCAAATTATGAAGTGGAATAACAAGTACTTCATTAATGTCAAATGTAAGGTGCGATCAGTAGATTATTTTATATTGTAAGTACAACTCGTAAGGCCCGATATTCTCCCGTTAGAGAAATCAAATAACAAAATTGCGTTTGGAAAATTATTATCGAACAGGAGCGGATGCAAAAGTAATGTCTTGCACAATATTCGATGATCATAATATCAAGCACTCAGATTCCGTCAAGAGGTTACGTGAAGCGAACAATAATTCCCTTTTCCAGTTAATGCTCGGGCGGATCGCGGGAGGCTCACGATAGGAATTCGCGGGCAAACGTTAAATGGAAATTCTCGATATCTACATATTTTTCCGTTGGTTTGTTTCTCTTCCGCGGGTTCAATAAAACTCGGCGGAATCTACGCCTCTGTCTGACATTTACATGCTGAAATTGATTCTATTTTGATGCTTTCGTTTCGACGTTGTTTACGTGAAGGGTACGGTTTTAATTACATCGCTTTCAAAGAGGCTATAATAGACTCAAGATAAAATATTTACTCAAATATTGCCTGAAGATAATTTCGCCGTTAATTGTATTCGAGCCGACGCGGACGTTTAAAATGTAGATTGATTTTCATACCTCGTTTTATGTAGGCTTGTTTATTCTTATCTGTGGGAAGTAATCTATAGTCAATATTTATCAACAAAGAATATTGAAGCGTAGAAGATGGAAATACGGTGCGCATATGAATGCACAAATACGGCTTGCCTTCCGTGAGATCCATTCCAGTTTCTTGGAATTTATTACTCTCAGGAAGCACTCCTAATATCTTTAGGGAATTACTTGCGTTTCATATTCTTTTGTTGTTCGTTTATTGTATACCCATTATTGTATACGTAGTATATTATTATTAGTCTGTGCCCATAGTGATTGGATGTAGAAAGGTTACTAGAAACTGGGTTAAAACTTTTCATTATGTTTCTTTCAAACCTTAACATTTACTGAAGTTTGCGATTATGAAGCAAATAATATAATATTAATTTTTTGGTTTCATTTCACATATTTATATATATTTATATTATGCTTACAGTAATTCTAATAATATAAATATATAAATATATATAATATTATATATATTTATATTATTAGAATTACTGTAAGCATAATATGTCTTTAAACAATAGCATAAGTAGTAGCGATAGTTATTGTTCTATAACGTCTTCTAATTCCAACCCTAGCGATGACAGTTTCCACAGCACCTCCTCTGTATCCTTGCAATCTGTACTCTCCACACACTTTTCCGATTCCATAAAATCCTTTAATGCCGTTCATATCAATGCACAGAGTATACCGGCTCACTATCCCGATTTATTAGCTTCCTTTGACTGTCCCAACCTACATGCTATCCTCGTCTCCGAATCCTGGCTTAAACCCTGCCTGCCGTCTATCTCCTATTCCCTTCCCGGTTTCCATCTCATTAGAAATGATCGCCTTGGTAGAGGCGGTGGTGGTGTCGCCATCTACTTACGTTCCCATTTACCTTTCTCGATTATTAGTTCTTCACCCCAACCCCCTCCTAGCGATGAAGCTGAACATTTACTCCTAGAAGTTTCCCTTTCCCATACCAAAATCCTTCTTGCCGTATTTTATAGTCCTGATCTTACCGTAAACTATTTTCCTTCCTTTGACCAAATCCTCGAGAGATTCTCTCCTTCCTACGAGCACATAATTATAATGGGCGACTTCAACACTTGTCTTCTTAGAGGCGATCATCGTTCTAGACAACTCCTTTCCATTGTAAATTCCTATAACCTGCACATCCCGCCATTAAATCCTACACATCATTTCCCAAACTGTCCCCCTTCCTTACTTGACCTTATCATGATATCCTCTCCAGATCATTTATTGAAATCCGGTCAGCATCCTGCCGAAGGCTTTTCCTATCACGACCTCTTGTTCCTGTCATACAACATCCGTCCCCCAAAACTAAAGCCCAAAATCCTGATGCAACGGAACCTGGCGGGTGTGGATAGGGAATTGCTCTGTGCGGATGCCGAAAAAGTAGATTGGCCTAGCATTTTTGATCTACAATCGATTGACGAAAAAGTTGATGTATTAAACTCCTTTTTAATCCAGCTCTATGACAAACATGCTCCATTAAGGCCAGTCAAACTAAAACACTTACCAGCACCATGGCTGACGCAGGAATTAAAAACGGCTTTGAACAGGAAAAATCGAGCAAAGGCGAAACTGAAAGTGGACAACTCGGAGATTAACAAGGAGAGATTTAAATCTATTCGTAACCGCTGTAATACTATGTGTAGGGATGCACAACAACGCTACATTCATAAAACGATCGAAAACGGCGATCCAACAAAAGTATGGAAATTTCTTAAAACTCTTGGAGTTGGTAAAACATCTCAAAATTCTCTGCCTGTTAACCTTAATATTGACTTATTAAACTGTCATTTTTCAAAAACTTCCTTTGCTCTTGATGCAAACAATAAGAAAAGTACCTTAGATTATCTTTCTACTAAACCAGCTCCAAATTTTCCTCCGTTTTCTTTCAAACAATTTACTGTCTGTGATGTTAAGAAGAACATTATGTCTATTTCATCGAAAGCCGTCGGTAATGACAGCATTGGTCGTGATATGATTATTCCAATCCTTGATATTATTGCTCCTGTGTTAACTCATATTCTCAATGTATCCTTATCCTCTCACGAGTTTCCTATGGCCTGGAAAGAAGCATTTGTTATTCCTCTACCTAAAAAAGCCAATCCATCCATGTTTTCCGATTTTCGTCCCATCTGTGTCCTACCCTTCCTTTCTAAAATCCTTGAACGACTTGTCCAACAACAATTATGTTCATTTTTAAATAAACATAACTTGTTTAATCCTTTCCAATCCGGATTCCGTCCCGGTCATAGCACGACTTCTGCTCTAATTAAAATTACTGATGATATTCGTTATGCAATGGATCACAAGCAACTCACTGTACTCACACTGTTAGATTTCAGTAACGCATTTAATACCGTCGATCATGACATATTACTGAGTTTGCTTGGTTCTCTTAACATATCTCCAGCAGTAATTGAATGGTTTCGGAGTTATCTCCAGGGGCGTCGACAGAGGATCAAAATTGACGATCACTTGTCATCATGGTGTAATATCTCTATCGGCGTTCCTCAAGGTAGCGTGTTGTCTCCAATCCTTTTTTCTATTTTTATCAATTCTATTTCAGACAATTTATCTTCTCCCTACCATATGTATGCAGATGATTTGCAGATCTATACTCATGCTTCACTTCCTCAACTTCCAGAAGCTATTGAACTGGTTAATAACGATTTGGCAAAAATCACTCAGTGGTCTAATAACTTTGGCCTGTTAGTAAACCCAGCAAAAACGCAAACTATAATTATTGGCAGCTCTAAACTGACAAATAAGATAGACTGGAGCTTCGTTCCGAAGATAACTCTGGATGGAACTGTGATACCTTTCAGTAACTCTGTCAAAAATCTTGGCATTCATTTTGACACAAATATGACCTGGAAGGTGCAACTTGAAGTTGTACGTAAGAAGTTGTTTGGCGCTGCAGGATCGATACGCAGGCTGCGCAATTTCCTGCCCATACCTACTAGGATTTCGCTTGCAGAGACCCTACTCTTTCCCATCCTTGACTACGCCGACTCCTGTTACCCCGATTTAACCGAGTTACAACTCGATTCTCTAGACCGCCTTCAAAATCTTTGCATTCGGTTCGTATTTGGTCTCCGGAAATACGACCACGTTTCCAAATTCCGCAAAAAACTTGAATGGCTTCCTATACGTTTTCGCCGGTATGCTCATATGTTGCATTCGTTATACGGTATTTTGTTTGATCCTAAGACCCCTTCCTATCTTAAAGACAATTTCAAATTCCTCAACGAGCATTCCCTCACTCTCCGTTCCTCCAACCTTTTAACCTTAAGTATTCCTTCTCACCGTTCCAACTTCTTCCATTCCTCCTACACTGTCACCGTTATTAAACTATGGAATTCTTTACCCGAAGAAATAAAACGAGCTCAATCGATTTTTATTTTCAAAAAGAAAGTTAAAAACTACTATTTAACTCTGTCACAGGCTAGGTATTAACCCTGTCGATTTATTTATAATATGTGCTTATAAAATACGTATGTATGTATATAATATGTATGTATGTATGTATGCTTGTATATATTTAAGTATGTATTCTTATATATTATCTAATATGTGTATATATAATATTATTATTTGTGTATGTATATAATAATGTAAGCTGCATATATGTAGGTATAGTATATATATAATAAAATTATTATTCTGGCACTTTTATTTATTTTGCACCACCATGTTATTGACTCATTTATTTTCCTCGTCTTTTCTGGGTTGCCTGGTAGAGATCGCTGCCAGCGATAAGGCCGCCTACTGTACATTGCTATATTATATTTTTAAGTTTGTAAAATGTATTCTATAAGGTGTACAATAAAGTATTTTTCATTCATTCATTCATTCATATTTTGTGCCAATAAAGTCTTCATGAATTTTAGATAATGTGACATGAATTCGGTTCTAGCAGTAGGTAATTACAAAATATGTTAAATAGAAGAGAACAGTTCGTTCAGTATCTCAATATGTTTCGTTAAAATAAAATGGCAGTAAGTAAAATCCCTACTTACCATATATTTACGTTTAGCGGAGTTCCTCTTGGGATTCCTGTATT
>CAJQZM010045430.1:0-19625 GCA_907164665.1 Colias nastes
AAATATTGTGAATTTATGAAACGTGAGGTTACTGTCTCAAAAAACAACCTTTTTCTTACATTATTTTAGAACTCAACAAACACAATTTTTACGAATCTATAAACTTCTACTTTTACGCAGTGGGTAGTTGTTGCTTAATTTTTTTCGTCTACCCTCATCTAAAACAAATACATACCTTCTTCTCCTTGCTCAGCTTCTGATTGGTGTCCTCTGTGAGGGCGAGGTCCTCCTCCAGCTTCTTGAGCTTCGCGTCGCATTGCACACGCTCCAGCTGCAGCTTCTGCCGAGCTGCTTCTTCTTCTTCCAGCTGCTCTTCTAGATCCTGCGAGTGAAAAGTGAATTATTTAGTTAAAGCTTTCATATTTAATAAATTGACATTGAACATGATTAACTATGATAATTTAAGATAATTTTGTAAGAAATGTATAAGAATTTTTTGATTGAGAATCTTTTGATTTTACAAGCCCGATTCAACCAATCACTAGAAGATATTCTAAACTCTAAATTTATAATGATATTCTAAATTTACTTTCATCAACCCATCCAAATGCTTATTTTCTTTTTTCCAGAATATAAGGTTCATTGAGTCGTCTTTTCGAAAAGAATCTAATATTCGTAGTGCATGTTTTGAATGCTATGCGTCTAAATGCACAAAATCGTTATTGAACGACCGCCCTAGTATCTTTTAACCTATCGCCACAAACCTGTATATTCAGCTGGAGCCGCTTCTTCTCCTGCTGCAGCGCGTTGCTCCGCTCCTCCTCCTCCTCGATGCGCCCCTCCAGGTCGTGCAGCAGCTCCTCCAGCTCCTGCTTACGAGCTGCTGCTCGAGCTCGACTCTCCTCTGCTTCCGCGCACAGCTCTAGTTCCGCCTGGAAGTAATAGCATAATATAATAAAAGGCAAGATGTTTATACGAGAAAAGAAAAGTAATTTTCTAATGTGACAGGAATGCAAAAGTAAAAAGGTAAGTTTTTTATGTATGAAATGAAACACAGAATCAAATATATCCTGCAAAAAATATGCTAAAAATGAAACAGATCAATATTTAAACAGAGTTTTATATGTACTACATACAAAACAACTGCTGCAAAAGGAATCATTTATGCCAAATCTTTTGTGACCAGAATTTTTTGATGCACAATAATTATAACAGCCATTATACCACTACTATTAGTTTAAATAATAATATATCAATAGATATATACGACTAAAAACCAAACTTATCTCATACCTGCAGTTGTTCTGCAAGTTGCGTCTTCTCAGCGCTGGCCTGCTGGTATTTGGCCTCGTACTCCTGGCACCGCTTCATCTGCGAGTCCAACTTGTCGCGGATCTGACGCAGCTCATCCTCCTTCTGGGTCAACTTCTCTTCTTGTTTCGTCACTTCGAGGAGAGGTTTCACCTGGAATACATAATCATATTTTAGGGTTTTTTAGTAGTTTGAGTACAAATCTGATAATCAATAATACATATTGATGCAATTAGATAAATATTTAATTCGAAAAATATATGGTAGAAAGTAAAATGAAAGAATTAATCAGCCTATAATAACAAACCATTCTATTAAGGAATTATTCACAGTTACAAAACAATGAAATGATAACAAGAAATCTATGACAGGTGTTATTCACTTGTGTGTTTATAATAAGGACTCAAATGTTTTCAAAACATATTTTACCGTGAGAAAATCTATATTATAATTAGCCTTTCTTCATATAAACAATACCTATCACTTGTATAAAAAAAATACTGACCTTAATGTACAATCTCCACCACTGCCAATTCCTCAACTTAAGATAAGCGGCACAATTCCTCTGAATAATTCGGATGGCATTCAGCTGTTGCAATCTCTTCTGGTAATTTCTTCTCGCCAAATAACCTCTGCAGAACGCTTGGAAGTTCACTATCAAGTCTGTTATCTTGTAGTCCCTTTCTTCTTCAAGGTGAGCGAGCACTCCTGCTCTGAAGAATATCTTCGACTGACCGACGCGGTACAAATTGTGGTCCAGTTCTAAAGCCTCGATCATACGCTCGCACGCCTTCTTGCCATCCATGAAACCCTTTGGAATTATGTTTGGCGTCAATAACTCGTATCGCTGTCTGAACTCTTGGAATGGTATTCTGTTGGGGAAGCCCTGTCTGCAAATCCTGATACCTTCCAACACACCATTGCACCTGAGCTGGTCGAGAACTAATGGCGCTTCGATCTTACCAGCTTTCTTTTCGTGATTCGGAATGATACACCTGACAAAGTTAGGGTTCGTATTGCGGAGGGTGGCCATGAGTTTCGTCAGCTGTTCCTTGTACAGCTGTGAAACTGTTCTGAACATACCCTTTCTCGTTCTAGCACCGAATTGTGTGTCGGTCATCGCCTGTTGCGCCATGCCGACTATTTCTGCGTCCTTCCAGATGTGGCACACGAAAGGATCCTGAGATGACTGCAGAAGCGAGACGACGTTCTCGTTCAATGGATCCATGTTCTTCATCAGCCACTGAGCGGCGGAATAATCTACTTTACCGGCGTAATGGATAATAGCAAAGTCAGCTATTCCACGGAAGTCTGTCTTCATGAATTTGGGATGTACTGAATGGGCAGAAACAAGTTTTTCCACGAATGTTTTATCCGTTGCTTTCGGGAACCAACATTCTTCATCGAGCAAAGCCATAATTCCCATGGGCTTATCAATTAAGTCGATTGTCGGTTGCAAGTCGAGACCGAAGTCAATGAATTTCCATTCGATACCTTCTCTCTGATACTCTTCTTGTTCCAAAATGAACATAGTGTGATTGAAGAGCTGTTGAAGTTTTTCATTTGTGTAATTGATGCACAACTGTTCAAAGGAGTTCAATTCAAATATTTCAAAACCGGCCATATCGAGTATGCCGATGAAGGAAGCACCTTGTCTCTTAGTTCTGTCTAGCGACCTGTTAATTCTATTAACAAGCCATCTGAAAAGCCTTTCGTAGCAGGCTTTACTGATTGCTTCAACTGAAAACTCGACTTGCTCTTTCGTTTGTGCTTTCGTAACGAAATCGCGACCGACTTTGATCCTCGGCTTCAAGAAAGCTTTTGTCATATCCGTGACGGAAAGACCTGGAAAGAAAATGAAAAATATTTTTGAGAATTAATGTAAACAATACGAAAGTTATTTTATATTTATAATCACAGGGAAAAGTTATTTACCAAGCAAGTGTGCGATCTTTTGAGCGACTGTGTTGTCTGGAAGGGTGGCCTGGTCTGAATTTCTTTCTTGCTTAAATTGCATCGAACCGAACAAAAGTACGGCAGACACAATTTTGAATATCGAATTGAAGTCTTCCATGTTCATGCCCATGATGTTCATCGATTTGATCGTCGCCTGGAACTCTGCGGCGTCATCAATTCCCGGTACGGGTAAGGCCCCATTTATCAGGAAGAAGTAGCTTTTGGGGTCTTCTAATATATATTCTGCTCTCTGTTGTGGTGTGGCACCAGCTAAGAGCTGATAGAAGATATGGAATGTTCTCTCGTCCTTCGCTTGTCTTATAGCTCTTGACTTTTCTAATAAATATGTTTCTATATTGGCACCTGCTATAAAACCTGACGCGTCGAAATTTATTCTTATGAATTTACCCTGAAAAGTGAAAAAAGTAGCTTAAAATAAGAAAATTATTTAAAGATGCAAACAGAAGAACGTTAGTGCTATTCCTGATACTTACAAAACGTGACGAGTTGTCGTTTTTGACTGTTTTGGCGTTACCAAAAGCTTCCAATATGGGGTTGGCTTGCAGCAACTGTTGTTCTAATTCACCCTGGAGATAGGAGATATAAATATTAATGAAATATTCATAATAAGATAAACTCCCATAACTGATACATGTCAGCGCGATATACTTCACAAAAAAGCTTGACTTCTGATTAATAAAAACAATAGAACTGCAACAAATCGCGCTAACACGACACACTCGTTAATAAGCCATAGGACAAAATTAACATATCAAGCTGTTAATAGACCGTACAAAATGAAAGTGACTTCCGTTGTATTTACCTCAAAGGTCGGTCCATTGCTCTGAGCAGCGTGAAAGGTACGATAGACCAAAGGTTAGATGACATGGAAGTTAGCGTTTACTTCACTATTCGGATTATTATAAATGAACGTATGCGGCGCGATGGTGTTAATAAAATTACGACTGATACTAATGGTGATGTATTGATGTTAGTAATAGCTAATAACATACACGGTTAGTAAAAACGTACTGTCGAGTGTGAAGATATGGATAAAGATTAATATGTTTTATTTATCTACATTCTACCTAAATGTAGCTGATAAATCTAAATTTATATTGGATGTGGAAAGCTCAATAACTATCAAGAACCAGCTTGGATTATTATCGTCGTCAGTTATTCAAAACTATCGAGATGTTGCAACATAAGAATAAACATGAATTTTTATATTATCAAACTACTTCTGGTATATTAACTTTATCACTAGCAAAAATGTAATAAATTACAATAAATTATATCGCTACTCTTCTCAGAATCTATCGACTTCTATACACTTTCACGGCCATAACCATATATTATATTAATGACATTATAATCATGCAAATTAAACGGTCATTCATAAATCCGTCGTGCATATTAAAAGCTGGTAAAACAAGCATCTCCGACAACCGTGTAATGGCTGCGACTTACAAGCAATAAATTACATATCATACACATAATCATTAAAACCCAACCCAATATCAACTAGACACTATAGTCCTGTATCAATCCGCAAAGCTTTTTCTGAATTGGTGTTCGCTAATTGGTAAGCAAATATCCATCAAACTTACTATAATCAACTGTGGCGTCGGCCCCTGTAGATCGATGGGCAGTCCGCGAAGAGAGTGGAAAAAGAAAAGTATATTACATAGGTGTGCTTGGTTCACGAACCATTATATTGTCGTGTGTGACTAAGTGGTTTTTGGCACTTTGCGAATTTACTTCCAATTTTCAATAAACATTAGCTATTAAATCCTTCTAGGTAAAATTGTGAACCATTTAATAAACAAATAGAAAAATCACAAAATGCCAACGATGTTTAAGAATAACATTATTATAGTACCTAGTAAAAGTTACATGTTCATAAAATTATTGTCTGAGCTACCGGTTATAATAAACATTCTATAAAAAACCATTTGTGTATCTGATGATTGAGCCTACTATAATTATATAATTAATAATATATATCATACAGTTACTTATAATAACTAGTAGCCCACACAAACGTACATAGTAACATTCAGACTGCTATATAAGAGGATAAATGCCACCTCCGTCTCATGCACATGTGCACAATTTGCAGATAAACAATATTCTATAAATAATATACCTCCCAACTAACATCGTACATGTATGTACTTATAATAAAATCTCATAACCACTACAATCTTTCTTCTTTAAAATAAAAGTTATACGAGTATAGTATTTCTTAAATTATATGTTTACGTGAATTAAGTTCACCTAGCAACTACACAAGCGAAATATTGTCTGCTACAATAATCTATTACACAGTTTACTAAATCGGGAAATTACACGGTCCTTCTACGTGGAACAAATTTAGATTGATAGTAATTTAAATTTAGGCTCAATTCTAATAAAAACCTTTTCGTAAAAACAGATTAATACTATTTTATTACTTTACTGTATAATTTGAATTACTTTCTTAATGATTTAATTAGCAATGCTGTAAACGAAATATACTTTGTGACCAAGAATACTACCTTGGAACACTCCATATGATGCTTACAATTTTTACAATCGGATATGAATATTTATTAGTCAAAATTTGTAAATTATCTAGCGTGGTAACAAAATGGCGTAATGAGTTTACGATAATAGAACACCATTAGCGTATTACAACGTTGAGGTAATTTCTTACCCGCATACGATAATCGAACCAATAACAATGTATGCGCTTAACAGAAAGAAACTTATATTAGTGTTCGCAATGTTTGTTAATAAAATATGGTACAAGTAACACAAAAGACAGAATCGGGATTAAAACATCAAATGATATTATCAAAATATTTGCAAAACAATAAGACAATAACGAAAATGAAAATACATCAGAACAATGTAAAATTTTAGTACAAGTCTGTCACATATCTGACTACAGATAGAACTAAAACATAGAAAACATAATATAAACAGTATATAGACCTATAGATGAACTTACCGCTCCGGATCCTTTTGGTTTAGAAGCGGCCACATACGCGAGGTACTGGATGACCTTTTTTGTGTTCTCAGTCTTACCGGCACCCGACTCTCCTGTACATAAGATGGATTGGTCCTCGCGATCTGAAAAAGAGATAAATAACTTATTTAACTCAAGAAGGATGATCTAAGAACAGAAAGAGTATGAAAGGATACCTGTATACTTCCTAAAATTTTAAAAATTTCACAGTCAAAAATACACACAAGGCAAAAATTGTCATTAAACTTCGTAGAAATTTAATGAGGACATAATTGAAATTCTAAGCATTTTCAAGTTAGTGTATAAAACAATATTTGTGTCATTGTGTTTATTATTAACCGTACTGTGGAGGACATTTTCCTTGTGAACGTTTTAATTAAAATTTTCCGCACAAGCTATGTTAATAATGCCCATATTTAGTATAAAATGTCTACAATAACCTTAATTTAGGCTTTCATTCCAAGAACTTTTATAATTTAAATAATTAAGTACCTAGTAGGTGTGCTATTTTTTGCAAATGTGCTACTAATATGATTTTAATCTGCGTCTTATATGTCTTGTACAAGTTACATATTACTTTTCTATTTTTTAAATATGGTTTTCTTTAAAACTGATGGAACTACAAAACAACAACTACCTACCTATTCAAGATATAAAAAAATTCCATCCCATCATACCAGTGTATCAAATAAAACATTCATTGAACATGGATTAAATACAAGCAAACGTCAATCAGTACAAATCCTTGAGTGTCGGACGTTGCATCACTTTTAGCTAGAAGCTATTGAACATACGGTGCCGTGTAAAAAACATTTGTTATTGTAAAAGGGCGCGGTTCGGGTGGACCGCACCCCGTCCCCGTCGCCGGCGCCATTAGAGCGAACAATTAGACAAATGGCCACGGCACTTGCTTATCTGGGTGACAGCTAATGTTGTGCTTGATGTATTGAGTCTGTCGACATGATTGGAGCCTTCAAATTGTTCTGATAAGTCTTGTGTGACAGTCCAAACCTGTCTGTCTTGGTTTCGACTCTAATTTGGTTCACAAATCTTTATTGCAGACATATTAAACCGAATTATAAGTGGTACAAAATGGTGATGAGTACATTTGAGTGCTATAAAAAATCAGCTGATAAACAAACAGATGACTTGATTAGTTTATGATTTCTTTACACAGGCCTATCCTCGAATGAGTAATTACTTCACACCTTTGGACATTCGGTTTGATCGAGCATTCACTACACCAAGGATACCATAATACAAAGATACTTCTGTACGCGTAATTTAATATGACCTGTTCAAAACTAACATTCGAGTTTGAAATTAATCTGATCCCTATCTGCTGGTTCATTACGGTTCAATCTCCAATACACCCACAAAATTCAAGGAAAACTGATCAAACTGCAGGTGCTCTATTAGTATATACCATTAATGGTATTTGGTAAGAATCATTACGCACATTTGTCATTAGATGCACGATACGATGTAGGAAACAAACAACATTAATTCTAATTAATTTGTATGCTACTCATGAATATTCCGTGCGGCACTATTGAAGACCTTATGATAAAGTGGCATTTTGGACATAGAGTTTTTATGCATCATCGGTCATCGGTTTTCTCTTTTCATATTCATATACATAAAAGCAAGGTGTAAATAAAATAAGAAAGAACTAATTGAACATAATGTTGACTCTATAATTGCACAATCTACGACTGTCCAACATTTCGAAACACAACAGCTGTTCAATCATAATGAGAACAATATATTCAATAACAACTCGCATTTATAGTGTTTTATGATTTAACACGAGTTTTTTTTTTATTTTTTAGCTTTGATCAAATAAATCGCATTGAATTCTGCTTTTAATCTAACGATATAAGTAGTCAAAAGAAAACCTTAAGACTTTTACGTGTGCATTTAATTTCTCTAAATTGTTTCAGTTTCAGGATAGGAATTGGAATACCTAATAGGTACATCTCTATAAATAAAAATGAATCGCCAAATGTGTTGCTGAGCGTTAAACACGAAAAAAGGGACAATAGGGCAGAACAACGTCTGCTGGGGCATCTAATAACATGATCAAACCATCAAACTACCCTCACTCACCTTGCAACATGGAACGGTACGCGGTGTCCGTGATCGCGAACACGTGGGGAGGTACTTCATGCCGCTTGATCCCTTTGTACCTCTCCATGATCTTCTCCGTGTAGATCGGCAGCTTCTTGTACGGGTTCACCACCACGCAGAAGAGCCCCGAGTACGTCTGTGGAACGCGGATTGTGATTAGTATTTTGGAGAGGGCTTTTACGATGCACACACAATATAGACATTAGCGAAAGATGAATTAAATAAGAATTGGAGGAGGCTTTTACAGCATGTACAAATAGCTGAGGAATTAAATGTTAATTATGTTAATATGTTTTTGATGTATGAATAGACTAACTAGGTGTTCTTATTGTTGTTGAAATTTTAATTGTAAGAAATCTATAAAAGCTTTTTTGTTTTAAATAATTATATTGTGTGTAGCACGTTTGCGCATAAGAATCTTTATCGTTTTTTAAGAGAAATACCAAAAAAATAACATGCAAGGAAAATACGGATAATTTTATCGCAATTCTAGTAGGTACTCTGTAAAAATCGCTATAGCATTTCTTATCTCCTTTATCTTGAAATATCAATTACATAACAAGTCCAGATATTCATACCGTTATGAAAAACTAGATACAATTCCAGGTCTATATTCATTATTCATACAAAACATTGCCTTTAGATACTAAGCCGTTATCGGCCACTCATATAAATGGATAATATCTAGCTTGTAGATATAATAACATTCCTGTCTATATTTAGATATTACCACATTAATAATAATTGAATGTATTTTCATATTGTCAGATATGTGTGTGTTTATAACATTAAAATCAGGAGTCGAACCCGTGTCCTTTAGCATAACGTAGCGAAGGACGCTACCATACTATCCCGCTTCATGATCTGATTTCTATTTTATAAAAAATTTCAAGCAAATGAACATTCAAAGGAACTGTGACCAAACGATCTAAAATTACTATTCATTATACAATACTGTTATCAAGTAATTCCTAGTAAAATTAGTTTCAAACGTAACATTTGCTATGGTTATTAAGGCAACACTGTAACAGCTACGTGAGGACAACAACGTATCCATCATACACGTCACTCGTCAATAATGGCTATGTTAGATAGAACGCGTTCCGCGCGTCAGAACTCTAACCTGATGCTGCGCTATGATACCAAGATGCATTGTGCTACGCGTTATTAGCTTTATCACATAGAAAACGTATAAATTATAGCGCGCGTCAGTGCTACCCTTGTGCCGCGTTATGACTCCAATATGTATTGTACTATGCGCTATTAGCTTTGTCAAATAGAAGGCGTACATAGTACGCGCCAGATCGTTCTGTATGATGATATATTACCGTGTGTACCATTTCGGCGACATAGCGTGGCGTCAGGTTAGCGCTCTGACGCGCGCTAAGTACGCATTCTATCTAGCAAAGCGTTAATAGCATAGCCCCTATCTATCATTGTTGTACCTCTTTCGTTGTACTCATTGATTGGAGACCATCTTAAGTTTCGTTGGAATTAATTGATATCATTCCTGTTATCTGTCGTGACGAAATTGATTAGAACAATGAGTGCAATGCGTCAATAATAATAATAAATACATTCTTGAGGTAACATTGTAATAAATGTTTTGATTTAACGTGACTGTGCAAGCAATGGCTATAAATTGATGCTTGTAATTTAACATTTCCATCGAAAATTAGAAAAAGAATAACCTATTTATCGTACTTCATATATCAATGTAAACAGTAAACATCTCCCATCAATTCGAAGAATAAACTACTGCAGTACAATCTATTATCAATCAGCTCTACAAAACAAATAAAACCACGAAGATCACCTCAACCCTACATAAAGTCCGCTAGATTAAAAAGTAATTAAATCAGATCGCAAACAGCCAATTAACACAAGTAATACATCACATACAACTAATTGCGTTCGTCGTTAAACTGAACATGTCGTAAAACCAAATAAAACATATGATGATGATGATCTTTCAAATGTAGGGGACAAGGGTATACTACGCATATGCTATATTGATTTGACCTGACTTCTATTGCCTTGCGCGCTATTAATGCCGCAAGAGTTTTAAATATTTCAAGCTTAAAAACACGTCATTGGTCTTTTTTATTAGTTTCGGAATTGAATTGATGCATTCAGATAGTCTAGTATTATAGTTACCTATGCTATATTAAAACTACTGTGTGCATGTGTGAAACATGAAGTTTTAGTTACTATTTTTTCACATAGCGACATAAAATCACGTTTCGGAAATTTTGTCCGCACGATAGCATAAGAAACTTCCCCACCATTTCAAGACAAAAATTATCAATTTTCATGATGATTTTCCAACATTCCCAATATCAGCAAAGATTTAGCGATCTCCCCGTCAACATCAAAGGGGCCGGCGGCAGCTTATCGCGGCGATAACAAGCAGCTATTACTCTGAATCAATTTGCGTTCTGACCTAGCACTTGGAGGGCGACTTTGTGTACACAGTCTGTACTATCTGTTAGAGTATAGTTATATTCTATGCTATCTGTTTGTTTACGGTCACTCGGAGACCTTACATCTAGATACGCTAGAGGTGTATTGGTGTTTTTTCTTACGTAATTGGTAGATGAACATCGTACGATGCATCTGTCCTATCTCTATACGTCCGCAACAAATGATACCATATTTGTTAGAACGAACGTTGGAGATCATAAAAATGCTCTGTTGTTTTTAAATACTCCTTTAATTTGTAAAGTACTTCATGTACGAAGGATACCTAAAATGTTGTTAAACAATAACGCCAAAAGCCTTACTTTACGGGTTTAGGGTTTAGATTGTAATAATCACAATTTATAAAGTCTGTATACTACATCGGTCCATGCTACATACTCTTAATACTCAAGACGTCCAAATTCTATAAATTTTTGAGGAACCTAGTCATTAGCTCTATCCTATCCACTTCAACATCATCATCCAAGCATACAGCATAAAACTACACATACAATCTTGAGCAAAACAATCATGTGGTCAGAAGGTGCTAGCGACCAGCGACCCAGTTACCACGAGGCGCGAGGCGACGACCAAATCAAGCGCACGCGCACCAAATACGTCGCACCGAACGGACAACAGCTGTTCGCGTTGCATTGCTCTTTGCTCTTTCATTTATATCTGTCAAGGCGTTGTGGAATAAAAGCCTCGAACCGCCTGGATGTGGTTCGTGACCTAACATTTCGAAAAATATTTTGTTCTTAAAAATGCACTGTTTTCTTCTTCGGTATATTTAATTTTTTATGCAAAAAAAATCTTTTTCAATACTTAATATTTTCGCATTTTGATAAAGCCAACAATTTTCATAGAACACAAACATAGGCGATAAAGGTGTTTATTAATACAAATTCCAATGTAATTATTATTGACCTACATAAAAATAAATAATTTAAACATTATTTATTCATATGGCAAAAAACACGTCACGATTATCACGTCCTATATGAGTCATATCAAGAGAATGCATTGAAATAAAACGATTTTAAATATTTTACGAGCGCATTATTATTATATTTTCCCGTTCGTCGAAACCGCAGTTATCAGTGTGAATCAGAATATTTTCTCTTGGTTTATTTACTTTATTTGGCGCACGTTAACAGTGACAGCTCGCGGAACTTATCTCATGTTTCTTTGTTGTTATGGTCCGAAACCCAAAATCGAGACACTCGAATTTTAAAGGAAAGAAATCTTTTCACGTACCTATATTATTAGTTACCATATTAAATAAAACTTAAAATTGGTGGACAGATGCTAGTGTATTATTTGGAAAAAGACAACACATGTAGGTAACATGTTGCTTCTATGTTCTTACTAGAATTCTAACTTTTTACATTCTGCTTATGAATCAAAATATCTACATCTCTCTATCTACCAACTCATTCAGAGACGTCAAACATGTCACTGGACTGCAAACGATCGAGTTAACCATAATACGCCATAAAGACAATTTACTATTCTTTAGGGCTCTACAATGTTTTTAACCGCTTAGAATGTCCCAACCACGCCCATCTACAAAATACCGATGACTCAAAGAACAACGATCTTTCTTTAAAAAATCACTTAAAACCCGACGAACCGGGTCCGATCACGTATCATCCTTGACATGGATAACATTAAACATATACTTATATGATACATAGTTATCTATTTACATATTATTAACTTATTCTTAATAAGTACACTATGAATCATAGTTTTATTAAGTGCAGTTAAAAAAAAACACCGGATGAAGTACAAAATACAAAATACATATATTTAGTTATTTAATTATAAAGATATTATCCGTTAATAAGTTTAACATCTGTTTGTTTGTCTGTGATATCATAGTTCTTGAACTATTCGTGTTTTTTATTTTTTTATCGTACACTTAGATTGTTAAAATGGTATATGATCAGAAGTATTCTCGAATGTGTTCAAAAAAATTGTTTAAAGATCAGTTGTAAAATTAATTAGTTAGTTAAAGAATAAGAAATGGCTTATGTATTTTAATCTCAATATCTAATTATAAAGATTCTCCACTAATTGAAAAGCCACTTTAAGGCTGATGGAAAGAAAACGTACAGTTATGATACTAAGCCCAATTATATAATTAATTTGACAGACAGATAAAGAAATACCTAAAACAAACATAATCCAATTATACTTTTACTTATATTATAAACCCAGTTTAAGAACAGAAGACGTACCTATATGAACTTTAGCTAAAAATGTTGTTGTTTCAAAAAACATTATTTAAAAATCAATCGGGATGTAAATACAATATGAAATCCTACTAATATTATAAATGCGAAAGTTTGTGAGGATGTATGTGAGTTTGTTACTCTTTCACGCAAATACTACTGAACCGATTGCAATGAAATTTAGCACACCTATAGAGGGTAACTTGGATTAACACATAGGATAGGTTTTATGCCGGAAATCCCACGGGAACGGGAACTATGCGGGTTTTCTTTGAAAACGCGGGCGAAGCCGCAGGCGGAAACCTAGTCCTCCATATACGAATACCTGAATTAACACGTATGACGTATGTACTAAACCTAGGAACATAACAATCTATCTTGCCATCGTGATAGTCTTGCTATCTTGCCCATAGTAATAGCAGAGATTACTAAGCAGTTATGGTAACCTTAACAACCATCTCTCTATCAGCGATAAGCCCATAGTAATACCTAGTAACTATTTAGTAATCTATGGTAATACGGCCTCTATCAGCACAAGCCACAGTGCTACAATAACAAACGTGCCAAAAGTCTAATCATATCGTTACTACGCTCATACCGCGGCACGTACCGGCCTGCGCGCACGCATCGCTTCCGCAGCGCTGACTCAGCGCATCCATCGATGGCATCTTCGATCGCAAGGCCGACAATGTGATCGATACTTTATTAATTAGATAGACCTCTTAGAATGGTCAATGGATCTTTTTATAGGACATAATATTTGGAAAATTCTGATGAAATTTTCTGACAGTGTTCTTATGATAATAGAAAATGTAAAACGGATATAATATTGATACGTGGCCATTTTTTACGAAATTAACAATAGTGTATTGCAACCTTTAAGCCACAATTCGCAAAAAAAAGCGTCGAAATGTATTTTAGTTCAATTATCAATTGCCCTAAATACTATCCAACTAGACCATCTCTATCCAACGACAAATTCCTGTACCTACTATATCTAGTATAATCTAACTATACTCAAAAGATACTAACAAACCAATTCATTTGAATTTCCCAAAGGTCGTTTACAATGTGTCTGCATAGTGCATATCAAAACGAACAACTCCAACATAGCGATAACTTAAAAACAGTACGCTATGTAATCCTTATCGAGTGCTCAGGCACGTCTCGTCACATCGCCCTTATTACTATAGGGATAGAATTCAAAATGTAGAACAGCGAGTGAGTCAGAATCTATGTGTAAATGTAAATGTACATTTATAGAACGTTGCGCGCGTATCACCATATTTGGTTATTACTTACTCGCAAATGATTTGTGCAACACTTGCGGTTATGGCAACGCGAGTTCGAGGGAGAGTCTATAAAAAGGAATGGGTCAATATGTTTGGGTAAAATAAGGTGAGCACATAATCGTCTGGAGCTATGAGCACATATTATATCGGAAAAGGGAAATAAAGGTAAAATACTAAGATATTAAGTAGTGGTTTATAAGCAAACCTACACCCCTAGCTGACCGCTAACCACTGCGCTACCATTCTACAATATATCTAGCTGTGTCCCGCGGTTTCACCCACATTGATCCGCTCCTGTTGGTCTTAGCGTGATGATATATAGCCTTCCTCAATAAATGGGCTATCTAACACCGAAATAATTTTTCAAATCGGACCAGTAGTTGCTGAGATTAGCGCGTTCAAACAAACAAACTCTTCAGCTTTATAATATTAAGTATAGATTAGAACATTAAATTGTAACCTACATCATTAATACCATATACATCTCAGTGACTTAGCTTATTCAATTAACACAGGTTAGGTGAAGCACAGACGCCCACGCCAACCAAAATTGGCTTCTAACCAGACGCGATATACCTGTATCGTTATTTACTCTGTGCTTATCCGCTACGAGTTACGACGCCTAAGTATAATAGCATTTGTTTCTATTGCCTTAACAGAATCAAGTATTGTTACCAAGCACTTAGTATTTATGTGACCTTGTTATATAAATATATCGAGACTTAGAATAGAAACATGAAGATTTTATACATGGACAACATTTTTTAATATAAGTTGTTTCTTATTATAATCCAAATATTATTACCACAGCTTAATAAACTTCTAGATTTTCCAAAAAAACAGTCTCTCTCGAAGATATTTATAATTGTCCTTCATTTCAATAAATGATTTATTATCTAAATATTTTCATTCCCTTCCCTCTGTTTGAAAAACAACATTTATTATTTGTTTACGCTTTATAAACAAAATTGTTTGACCTTTATCAAAACAACTGCGATTTACAGGGCCAACAATTTAAACAGAGTAAATACAAAGATTTATTTTGAGCATCATGTCTTCATTGTTTCATTTCCCATGGTCAAATAAGAATATTGTTTTAAAGGGTCAATAAAATTTAGTCAAAATATTAAAAAATCAGCAATTAAAAACTTTTATAACCTGGCTTTGCATAGTTGTGCTTTTCTCGTCTACTAGTCTATACTATAATTGATCTGTACCAATTTTGCTGAAATTTACAACAGACCGAAAAATACATAATCACATATATTAGAGCCTAAACAGTCGCTAAAAACAATATCCTTATAAGAGCTTAACTACAGCACAATCCTATCAGACCTCCCGTATAGAGTCTTCGAGTCAAACCACCAACCATTCGCTAAAAACAACACGGTACGGTACCTAGCTTAGAGCTTAACTCCACCATAGTAACCTATCAGTAATCACGTAACGCTGATCTAGCTTCCTAGAACACTGTCAACATTGCACACCCCGCGGGGCCCCCAAGGATTACTCGTTTGATGGCAATGGGCATTAACTCGACACGACTTTAACTTTCGACGACGTGTGTGTAGCTTTGACATATACTAATTGGAGGTTTTAACTTGGAGACTATACTCACTGTTGTGAAGTTTAGAAAAGTCTTGTAAGCTGCAAGATACTTCGATGATGCAAAAAGAGGCTCATACTCATCAAAGAAACATGAATTCTTTAATAATTGCTCGTTTTTGATAAAGGACTAATGCTTGAAGTTGAAACCTACATTTAAAGCCATTATTTTGTCTCATTACATATTTGAATGCATCTTTCTTTTCAATTCTTCACAACATGTTAAGGTAACAAACATTCCATCAATCGACGATTACTAAGAACTAATAAAAACAACAATTAAATATCAATTCGTAGGTCAATGACCATTGCACAGGACACTTCTATCACATCCGCAGATACCACACCAGACCTGATAAAATGCCCTAATAGCTCTTCCTGATATACGGATAGACATACATACAAATTACAACCGTTTATTTACCATCAAATTGTATTCATAGCTTTGGCAATTAGCATTGCTCTTTCATCATATTCTTCCCTTCGCCAGTAATTGAGTTAAAGAGACAAAAAATTACAATACATTTGTATAGACATACTATTTAAAAACTTCCATCGTTCTTGCACTTCCGAAACGGCGATATTTTTATAAAATCGTTAGCTCGCTGCATGCAAATAAGCTGTTATCGTTAGATCTTTGCAAGATCAAAGTTCTTTCGTTCCTTCATTAAGAATGCTTTTCCGTCCTTTGACAAACAAATGCTACAAAAAAAATGTGAGAAACTTCTGTAGGTATAGTATGTATCATAATTCGAATGTATTTGAAGGCTGTATTAGCATTAACTAACAGATAATCTATAAATGGTTACTACATATTTTAATTCTATTATTAGATTCCTATGAAAGATTTACATTTAAATAAATGAAGTGTCTGGAAATTGTCGTCTGTAATATGATCAATGATTGTAACGTGATCTAACACCATGAATTGGTATTCATTGATAATGTTACAATTAAAGTTTGTTTTGGTGGTAGGTATTGATAAATTATATGGGTCGGACAGGTAATAATAGTTTTAGATTACAATTTTGGACACAACCAGGATTGAAACTGTTGTGTATAAAAACTGCTTACTTGAAATGGAATGGAAACTCAAGCGGTCGATATGAATGAACATATTTCAAGAAAACACAGGGATAGATCGATGACGTAATCTCCTTCATCATGAAGTACTTTCAGGCATCCTGTTTCGTATGAGTACTAAGGTATTAAGATGTACACTGTACGATTTGTTGATTACTAAATATTTTTTACTTAAAACATGTGTTTATTTTGGAACACCCTGTACAAAGTATTAAAAGTTGTTCGTGAATATAAAATCTACGTTCTAATTAACTAATCAACCAATTGAATTATGTATTTCCATATTTTAATACAATGTGGATTCAATACAACGATAATTCAAATTCCACCCAAAAGCTGCCTATTAAAGTTAGTCAAGGAACCAATCTTGAGTGTGCCGCACCTGCTGCGCGCGAGGCCACCTGTCGGAGGGTCGGGAGTTTAAAATTAGGGAGGACTCGCAACTTCGCGCTTGTAACTGCTGTATTGTATTGGAAAACGTTCGTGTGTTAAGTATATTATTCTAGAGACTATTACCAGGGCATTATTGAAAAAATAGATATCAATTAAACTTTCATTATAAAAAATACTCCTAGAACTGTTAGTTTATGAAAAGCCTGTCTTGTTTTGACTATGTTGAAAATGGCTGAACAAAAGTAATAGCGTAGCATTATGATAGTCTATCGGGATTCAGTGTAACTTAGATGTCAATAAGTTAGAATTTATTAGAAAACAACAAAAACAGGTAAGATTTAACGAGAATCAATAATGATTAGGTACATTATTTTCTATTAACAAGCGTATGATTTAAATATTATCCAATTCTTGAAGGGTCAATACCACGCAGCATTGGCGTCGTCTACTGAGTCGTGTAATGTAAATATTTTGTCAATTTTTTATCCCGTCGATCGTCTATTTGCATTGCGATTAACGCATCGATCATACATTACATATAATTCTATTTTTAACACCTGCCCTTTTCTGGGTATGTTAAATTATTATCTGATTAATTTGATCAAAGCAAAATGTATAATCCTGCTTTTTAACCGACTTCAAAAAAAAGGAGGAGGTTATCAATTCGGCCGGTATATTTTGCACGCCTCATAAGCGAAGCGTTGAGGTGGGTACTACTGTCACTTCGCGCAAAACATCTGATTTTTCAAACTTAAAATGTCTTTATGTATCATACATTGCACTTGTAAGATAATACATACACACACATATTAAGAAAAAACACTATTTTTAACATTCATGATATTTTTGATGTCATTTTTGTTATTTAAACTAGTTAAAAAACAGTTTAAAAAAGTTCTGTCTTGGACGTCCGTGTGTCTGTATGTGCGGAGGATTTTCTTGTTAACACGATAGCGACCGAAATACTTTACTAATCGAGTCTTTTTTTTTCTCTTACGCTTGAGTATGCTCAGGAATAGAACCCTTTCATTTTTCAGGGTCTGATTCGATGTGGTTTAATTGTTATTAAATAAACAAAAAAAAATATCGACTGTTCTCCATAATTTTAGTATATCTATATATATTCTTTATTTACACCATATACATAAAAAAAATACATAAAATTTTTGGGAAAAAAATAAATTTTACAACCTCAAAATACCGTTCTGATTACGGTATAGAGACTCGAAGAGCTGGCGCACACGTGCTACGCACATGTGTTGAACGGTACTTGGCGCCAGGCTCTATCGAGCCTGTTAATTTTCAATTTAAATTACCATCTAATTTAACAGTAGTGACACCTTGAAAGATCTTGAGACAGTACAAGAGCATTGGCACATGAGAACAAGTGTATCTACATACTTATATTATATACACCTTTATAAATAATCAATTTTATTGTAAAGGATGAGATTATGAGGCGTGCACTTTTGGATTTTCCAAACTTTTTTATGTTATGATGAACGGCTTAATATTTTTTTATTTTCCTAGATACCTTTTAGCACTTTCCAATCCAGACAGAGGCGAAGTCTTTATTATACAGCCACTGGAGCCATCAAACGATCTACTGTATACATTCGTACCATCATTAATAGTGTGAGCTATTATTATTACGCTGTTAATCACACCGCTTTACTGCACAATTAAACCGGTCGGCATTTGCGAATTATAACACGATCATAGGCGCCGCACTCCGCATTGCTTGGCTTTCTTATGTTTAGTTTTACAAGAGTGTACAATTTAAAGGAGTTTATTGACAAGAATACTAGATACAGTTAACAGGACATGTATTACCGTTAGGAACATTTTCAAAAAAAAATTGGAATAGGTAGGGTGGTTAAATTGTTAGTCGAAATTCTTAAATGCTTATTAAAACGGCGATCATCATCAGGAAGATTTCTCAAATGCTTTTTCTGGTTTATGTACCTGTACACCTGAAGAGGAATGTTTCACGTCAATTTTTAAAGGAACTGATCGTATTACGTATTATGAATACGGAGAATACGTAATAGTCCCGATAAGCCCAAACCACCGACCTTACTAATTATTATCGTCCACCATCGAACACCACAAGTTAATCCCTAGGTATCTCGCATTAGAAGTCATCCCGTGACCCACAAAGGGCTAGGTTAAAGGTCGAAAGGTCACCGGTCGGCAACAGACCGG
>CAJQZM010045431.1:0-20879 GCA_907164665.1 Colias nastes
AAATATTGTGAATTTATGAAACGTGAGGTTACTGTCTCAAAAAACAACCTTTTTCTTACATTATTTTAGAACTCAACAAACACAATTTTTACGAATCTATAAACTTCTACTTTTACGCAGTGGGTAGTTGTTGCTTAATTTTTTTCGTCTACCCTCATCTAAAACAAATACATACCTTCTTCTCCTTGCTCAGCTTCTGATTGGTATCCTCTGTGAGGGCGAGGTCCTCCTCCAGCTTCTTGAGCTTCGCGTCGCATTGCACACGCTCCAGCTGCAGCTTCTGCCGAGCTGCTTCTTCTTCTTCCAGCTGCTCTTCTAGATCCTACGAGTGGAAAAGTGAATATTTAGTTAAAGCTTTCATATTTAATAAATTGACATTGAACATGATAACTATGATAATTTAAGATAATTTTGTAAGAAATGTATAAGAACTTTTTGATTGAGCGCGTAGGTCTTGCAACAATCAGCTTTTGATTTCACAAGCCCGATTCAACCAATCACTAGAAAATATTCTAAACTAGAATTTACTTTCATCACGTTCATTGGGTCGTTTTTTCGAAAAGAATCTAATATTCGCAGTGCATATTTTGAATGTTATGCATTTAATGCACAAAATCGTTATTGAACGACCGCCCTAGTATCTTTTAACCTATCGCCACAAACCTGTATATTCAGCTGGAGCCGCTTCTTCTCCTGCTGCAGCGCGTTGCTCCGCTCCTCCTCCTCCTCGATGCGCCCCTCCAGGTCGTGCAGCAGCTCCTCCAGCTCCTGCTTACGAGCTGCTGCTCGAGCTCGACTCTCCTCTGCTTCCGCGCAGAGCTCTAATTCCGCCTAGAAGTAATAACATAATATAATTAAAGGCAAGATGTTTATACGAGAAAAGAAAAGTAATTTTCTAATGTGACAGGAATGCAAAAGTAAAAAGGTAAGTTTTTATCTATGAAATGAAACACAGAATCAAATATATCCTGCAAAAAATATGCTAAAAATGGAACAGATCAATATTTAAACAGAGTTTTATATGTACTACAAAACAACTGCTGAAAAAGGAAACATTTATGCCAAATCTTTTGTGACCAGAATTTTTTGATGCACAATAATTATAACACTACTATTAGTTTAAACAATAATATATCAATAGATATATACGACTAAAAACCAAGCTAATCTCATACCTGCAGTTGTTCTGCAAGTTGCGTCTTCTCAGCGCTGGCCTGCTGGTACTTCGCCTCGTACTCCTGGCACCGCTTCATCTGCGAGTCCAGCTTGTCGCGGATCTGACGTAACTCATCCTCCTTCTGGGTCAACTTTTCTTCTTGTTTTGTCACTTCGAGGAGAGGTTTCACCTGGAATACAGAATATTATATAATTTTGGGTTTTTAGTAGTTTAAGTACAAATCTGATAATCATTAATCAATAATACATATTGGTGCAATTAGATAAATATTTAGTTCGAAAAATATATGGTAGAAAGTAAAATGAAATAATAAATCAGCCTATAATAACAAACCATTCTATTAAGGAATTATTCACAGTTATAAAACAATGAAATGATAACAATAAGATCTATGACAGGTGTTATTCACTTGTGTGTTTATAATAAGGACTCAAATGTTTTCAAAACATATTTTACCGTGAGAAAATCTATATTATAATTAGCCTTTCTTCATATAAACAATACCTATCACTTGTATAAAGTAAATTAGGTACTGACCTTAATATACAATCTCCACCACTGCCAATTCCTCAACTTAAGATAAGCGGCACAATTCCTCTGAATAATTCGGATGGCATTGAGCTGTTGCAATCTCTTCTGGTAGTTTCTTCTCGCCAAATAACCTCTACAGAACGCTTGGAAGTTCACTATCAAGTCTGTTATCTTGTAGTCTCTCTCCTCTTCAAGGTGAGCGAGCACTCCAGCTCTGAAGAATATCTTCGACTGACCGACGCGGTACAAATTGTGGTCCAATTCTAAAGCCTCGATCATGCGCTCGCACGCCTTCTTGCCATCCATGAAACCCTTTGGAATTATGTTTGGCGTCAATAACTCGTATCGCTGTCTGAACTCTTGGAATGGTATTCTGTTGGGGAAGCCCTGTCTGCAAATCCTGATACCTTCCAACACACCATTGCACCTGAGCTGGTCGAGAACTAATGGCGCTTCGATCTTACCAGCTTTCTTTTCGTGATTCGGAATGATACACCTGACAAAGTTAGGGTTCGTATTGCGGAGGGTGGCCATGAGTTTCGTCAGCTGTTCCTTGTACAGCTGTGAAACTGTCCTAAACATACCCTTTCTCGTTCTAGCACCGAATTGTGTGTCGGTCATCGCCTGTTGCGCCATGCCGACTATTTCTGCGTCCTTCCAGATGTGGCACACGAAAGGATCCTGAGATGACTGCAGAAGCGAGACGACGTTCTCGTTCAATGGATCCATGTTCTTCATCAGCCACTGAGCGGCGGAATAATCTACTTTACCGGCGTAATGGATAATAGCAAAGTCAGCTATTCCACGGAAGTCTGTCTTCATGAATTTGGGATGTACTGAATGGGCTGACACAAGTTTTTCCACGAATGTCTTGTCCGTAGCTTTCGGGAACCAACATTCTTCATCGAGCAAAGCCATAATTCCCATAGGCTTGTCAATTAAGTCGATTGTTGGTTGCAAGTCGAGACCGAAGTCAATGAATTTCCATTCAATACCTTCTCTCTGATACTCCTCTTGTTCTAAAATGAACATAGTGTGATTGAAGAGCTGTTGAAGTTTTTCATTTGTGTAATTGATGCACAACTGTTCAAAGGAGTTCAATTCAAATATTTCAAAACCGGCCATATCGAGTATGCCGATGAAGGAAGCACCTTGTCTCTTAGTTCTGTCTAGCGACCTGTTAATTCTATTAACAAGCCATCTGAAAAGCCTTTCGTAGCAGGCTTTACTGATTGCTTCAACTGAAAACTCGACTTGCTCTTTCGTTTGTGCTTTCGTAACGAAATCGCGACCGACTTTGATCCTTGGCTTCAAGAAAGCTTTTGTCATATCCGTGACGGAAAGACCTGGAAAGAAATTGAAAAATGTTTTTGAGAAATGTAAACAATACGAAAGTGATTTTATATTTATAATCACAGGGAAAAGTTATTTACCAAGCAAGTGTGCGATCTTTTGAGCGACTGTGTTGTCTGGAAGGGTGGCCTGGTCTGAATTTCTTTCTTGCTTAAATTGCATCGAACCGAACAAAAGTACGGCAGACACAATTTTGAATATCGAATTGAAGTCTTCCATGTTCATGCCCATGATGTTCATCGATTTGATCGTCGCCTGGAACTCTGCGGCGTCATCAATTCCTGGTACGGGTAAGGCCCCATTTATCAGGAAGAAGTAGCTTTTGGGGTCTTCTAATATATATTCTGCTCTCTGTTGTGGTGTGGCACCAGCTAAGAGCTGATAGAAGATATGGAATGTTCTCTCGTCCTTCGCTTGTCTTATAGCTCTTGACTTTTCTAATAAATATGTTTCTATATTGGCACCTGCTATAAAACCTGACGCGTCGAAATTTATTCTTATGAATTTACCCTGAAAAGTGAAAAAAGTAGCTTAAAATAAGAAAATTATTTAAAGATGCAAACAGAAGAACGTTAGTGCTATTCCTGATACTTACAAAACGTGACGAGTTGTCGTTTTTGACTGTTTTGGCGTTACCAAAAGCTTCCAATATGGGGTTGGCTTGCAGCAACTGTTGTTCTAATTCACCCTGGAGATAGGAGATATAAATATTAATGACATATTCATAATAAGATAAACTCCCATAACTGATACATGTCAGCGCGATATACTTCACAAAAAAGCTTGACTTCTGATTAATAAAAACAATAGAACTGCAACAAATCGCGCTAACACGACACACTCGTTAATAAGCCATAGGACAAAATTAACATATCAAGCTGTTAATAGACCGTACAAAATGAAAGTGACTTCCGTTGTATTTACCTCAAAGGTCGGTCCATTGCTCTGAGCAGCGTGAAAGGTACGATAGACCAAAGGTTAGATGACATGGAAGTTAGCGTTTACTTCACTATTCGGATTATTATAAATGAACGTATGCGGCGCGATGGTGTTAATAAAATTACGACTGATACTAATGGTGATGTATTGATGTTAGTAATAGCTAATAACATACACGGTTAGTAAAAACGTACTGTCGAGTGTGAAGATATGGATAAAGATTAATATGTTTTATTTATCTACATTCTACCTAAATGTAGCTGATAAATCTAAATTTATATTGGATGTGGAAAGCTCAATAACTATCAAGAACCAGCTTGGATTATTATCGTCGTCAGTTATTCAAAACTATCGAGATGTTGCAACATAAGAATAAACATGAATTTTTATATTATCAAACTACTTCTGGTATATTAACTTTATCACTAGCAAAAATGTAATAAATTACAATAAATTATATCGCTACTCTTCTCAGAATCTATCGACTTCTATACACTTTCACGGCCATAACCATATATTATATTAATGACATTATAATCATGCAAATTAAACGGTCATTCATAAATCCGTCGTGCATATTAAAAGCTGGTAAAACAAGCATCTCCGACAACCGTGTAATGGCTGCGACTTACAAGCAATAAATTACATATCATACACATAATCATTAAAACCCAACCCAATATCAACTAGACACTATAGTCCTGTATCAATCCGCAAAGCTTTTTCTGAATTGGTGTTCGCTAATTGGTAAGCAAATATCCATCAAACTTACTATAATCAACTGTGGCGTCGGCCCCTGTAGATCGATGGGCAGTCCGCGAAGAGAGTGGAAAAAGAAAAGTATATTACATAGGTGTGCTTGGTTCACGAACCATTATATTGTCGTGTGTGACTAAGTGGTTTTTGGCACTTTGCGAATTTACTTCCAATTTTCAATAAACATTAGCTATTAAATCCTTCTAGGTAAAATTGTGAACCATTTAATAAACAAATAGAAAAATCACAAAATGCCAACGATGTTTAAGAATAACATTATTATAGTACCTAGTAAAAGTTACATGTTCATAAAATTATTGTCTGAGCTACCGGTTATAATAAACATTCTATAAAAAACCATTTGTGTATCTGATGATTGAGCCTACTATAATTATATAATTAATAATATATATCATACAGTTACTTATAATAACTAGTAGCCCACACAAACGTACATAGTAACATTCAGACTGCTATATAAGAGGATAAATGCCACCTCCGTCTCATGCACATGTGCACAATTTGCAGATAAACAATATTCTATAAATAATATACCTCCCAACTAACATCGTACATGTATGTACTTATAATAAAATCTCATAACCACTACAATCTTTCTTCTTTAAAATAAAAGTTATACGAGTATAGTATTTCTTAAATTATATGTTTACGTGAATTAAGTTCACCTAGCAACTACACAAGCGAAATATTGTCTGCTACAATAATCTATTACACAGTTTACTAAATCGGGAAATTACACGGTCCTTCTACGTGGAACAAATTTAGATTGATAGTAATTTAAATTTAGGCTCAATTCTAATAAAAACCTTTTCGTAAAAACAGATTAATACTATTTTATTACTTTACTGTATAATTTGAATTACTTTCTTAATGATTTAATTAGCAATGCTGTAAACGAAATATACTTTGTGACCAAGAATACTACCTTGGAACACTCCATATGATGCTTACAATTTTTACAATCGGATATGAATATTTATTAGTCAAAATTTGTAAATTATCTAGCGTGGTAACAAAATGGCGTAATGAGTTTACGATAATAGAACACCATTAGCGTATTACAACGTTGAGGTAATTTCTTACCCGCATACGATAATCGAACCAATAACAATGTATGCGCTTAACAGAAAGAAACTTATATTAGTGTTCGCAATGTTTGTTAATAAAATATGGTACAAGTAACACAAAAGACAGAATCGGGATTAAAACATCAAATGATATTATCAAAATATTTGCAAAACAATAAGACAATAACGAAAATGAAAATACATCAGAACAATGTAAAATTTTAGTACAAGTCTGTCACATATCTGACTACAGATAGAACTAAAACATAGAAAACATAATATAAACAGTATATAGACCTATAGATGAACTTACCGCTCCGGATCCTTTTGGTTTAGAAGCGGCCACATACGCGAGGTACTGGATGACCTTTTTTGTGTTCTCAGTCTTACCGGCACCCGACTCTCCTGTACATAAGATGGATTGGTCCTCGCGATCTGAAAAAGAGATAAATAACTTATTTAACTCAAGAAGGATGATCTAAGAACAGAAAGAGTATGAAAGGATACCTGTATACTTCCTAAAATTTTAAAAATTTCACAGTCAAAAATACACACAAGGCAAAAATTGTCATTAAACTTCGTAGAAATTTAATGAGGACATAATTGAAATTCTAAGCATTTTCAAGTTAGTGTATAAAACAATATTTGTGTCATTGTGTTTATTATTAACCGTACTGTGGAGGACATTTTCCTTGTGAACGTTTTAATTAAAATTTTCCGCACAAGCTATGTTAATAATGCCCATATTTAGTATAAAATGTCTACAATAACCTTAATTTAGGCTTTCATTCCAAGAACTTTTATAATTTAAATAATTAAGTACCTAGTAGGTGTGCTATTTTTTGCAAATGTGCTACTAATATGATTTTAATCTGCGTCTTATATGTCTTGTACAAGTTACATATTACTTTTCTATTTTTTAAATATGGTTTTCTTTAAAACTGATGGAACTACAAAACAACAACTACCTACCTATTCAAGATATAAAAAAATTCCATCCCATCATACCAGTGTATCAAATAAAACATTCATTGAACATGGATTAAATACAAGCAAACGTCAATCAGTACAAATCCTTGAGTGTCGGACGTTGCATCACTTTTAGCTAGAAGCTATTGAACATACGGTGCCGTGTAAAAAACATTTGTTATTGTAAAAGGGCGCGGTTCGGGTGGACCGCACCCCGTCCCCGTCGCCGGCGCCATTAGAGCGAACAATTAGACAAATGGCCACGGCACTTGCTTATCTGGGTGACAGCTAATGTTGTGCTTGATGTATTGAGTCTGTCGACATGATTGGAGCCTTCAAATTGTTCTGATAAGTCTTGTGTGACAGTCCAAACCTGTCTGTCTTGGTTTCGACTCTAATTTGGTTCACAAATCTTTATTGCAGACATATTAAACCGAATTATAAGTGGTACAAAATGGTGATGAGTACATTTGAGTGCTATAAAAAATCAGCTGATAAACAAACAGATGACTTGATTAGTTTATGATTTCTTTACACAGGCCTATCCTCGAATGAGTAATTACTTCACACCTTTGGACATTCGGTTTGATCGAGCATTCACTACACCAAGGATACCATAATACAAAGATACTTCTGTACGCGTAATTTAATATGACCTGTTCAAAACTAACATTCGAGTTTGAAATTAATCTGATCCCTATCTGCTGGTTCATTACGGTTCAATCTCCAATACACCCACAAAATTCAAGGAAAACTGATCAAACTGCAGGTGCTCTATTAGTATATACCATTAATGGTATTTGGTAAGAATCATTACGCACATTTGTCATTAGATGCACGATACGATGTAGGAAACAAACAACATTAATTCTAATTAATTTGTATGCTACTCATGAATATTCCGTGCGGCACTATTGAAGACCTTATGATAAAGTGGCATTTTGGACATAGAGTTTTTATGCATCATCGGTCATCGGTTTTCTCTTTTCATATTCATATACATAAAAGCAAGGTGTAAATAAAATAAGAAAGAACTAATTGAACATAATGTTGACTCTATAATTGCACAATCTACGACTGTCCAACATTTCGAAACACAACAGCTGTTCAATCATAATGAGAACAATATATTCAATAACAACTCGCATTTATAGTGTTTTATGATTTAACACGAGTTTTTTTTTTTATTTTTTAGCTTTGATCAAATAAATCGCATTGAATTCTGCTTTTAATCTAACGATATAAGTAGTCAAAAGAAAACCTTAAGACTTTTACGTGTGCATTTAATTTCTCTAAATTGTTTCAGTTTCAGGATAGGAATTGGAATACCTAATAGGTACATCTCTATAAATAAAAATGAATCGCCAAATGTGTTGCTGAGCGTTAAACACGAAAAAAGGGACAATAGGGCAGAACAACGTCTGCTGGGGCATCTAATAACATGATCAAACCATCAAACTACCCTCACTCACCTTGCAACATGGAACGGTACGCGGTGTCCGTGATCGCGAACACGTGGGGAGGTACTTCATGCCGCTTGATCCCTTTGTACCTCTCCATGATCTTCTCCGTGTAGATCGGCAGCTTCTTGTACGGGTTCACCACCACGCAGAAGAGCCCCGAGTACGTCTGTGGAACGCGGATTGTGATTAGTATTTTGGAGAGGGCTTTTACGATGCACACACAATATAGACATTAGCGAAAGATGAATTAAATAAGAATTGGAGGAGGCTTTTACAGCATGTACAAATAGCTGAGGAATTAAATGTTAATTATGTTAATATGTTTTTGATGTATGAATAGACTAACTAGGTGTTCTTATTGTTGTTGAAATTTTAATTGTAAGAAATCTATAAAAGCTTTTTTGTTTTAAATAATTATATTGTGTGTAGCACGTTTGCGCATAAGAATCTTTATCGTTTTTTAAGAGAAATACCAAAAAAATAACATGCAAGGAAAATACGGATAATTTTATCGCAATTCTAGTAGGTACTCTGTAAAAATCGCTATAGCATTTCTTATCTCCTTTATCTTGAAATATCAATTACATAACAAGTCCAGATATTCATACCGTTATGAAAAACTAGATACAATTCCAGGTCTATATTCATTATTCATACAAAACATTGCCTTTAGATACTAAGCCGTTATCGGCCACTCATATAAATGGATAATATCTAGCTTGTAGATATAATAACATTCCTGTCTATATTTAGATATTACCACATTAATAATAATTGAATGTATTTTCATATTGTCAGATATGTGTGTGTTTATAACATTAAAATCAGGAGTCGAACCCGTGTCCTTTAGCATAACGTAGCGAAGGACGCTACCATACTATCCCGCTTCATGATCTGATTTCTATTTTATAAAAAATTTCAAGCAAATGAACATTCAAAGGAACTGTGACCAAACGATCTAAAATTACTATTCATTATACAATACTGTTATCAAGTAATTCCTAGTAAAATTAGTTTCAAACGTAACATTTGCTATGGTTATTAAGGCAACACTGTAACAGCTACGTGAGGACAACAACGTATCCATCATACACGTCACTCGTCAATAATGGCTATGTTAGATAGAACGCGTTCCGCGCGTCAGAACTCTAACCTGATGCTGCGCTATGATACCAAGATGCATTGTGCTACGCGTTATTAGCTTTATCACATAGAAAACGTATAAATTATAGCGCGCGTCAGTGCTACCCTTGTGCCGCGTTATGACTCCAATATGTATTGTACTATGCGCTATTAGCTTTGTCAAATAGAAGGCGTACATAGTACGCGCCAGATCGTTCTGTATGATGATATATTACCGTGTGTACCATTTCGGCGACATAGCGTGGCGTCAGGTTAGCGCTCTGACGCGCGCTAAGTACGCATTCTATCTAGCAAAGCGTTAATAGCATAGCCCCTATCTATCATTGTTGTACCTCTTTCGTTGTACTCATTGATTGGAGACCATCTTAAGTTTCGTTGGAATTAATTGATATCATTCCTGTTATCTGTCGTGACGAAATTGATTAGAACAATGAGTGCAATGCGTCAATAATAATAATAAATACATTCTTGAGGTAACATTGTAATAAATGTTTTGATTTAACGTGACTGTGCAAGCAATGGCTATAAATTGATGCTTGTAATTTAACATTTCCATCGAAAATTAGAAAAAGAATAACCTATTTATCGTACTTCATATATCAATGTAAACAGTAAACATCTCCCATCAATTCGAAGAATAAACTACTGCAGTACAATCTATTATCAATCAGCTCTACAAAACAAATAAAACCACGAAGATCACCTCAACCCTACATAAAGTCCGCTAGATTAAAAAGTAATTAAATCAGATCGCAAACAGCCAATTAACACAAGTAATACATCACATACAACTAATTGCGTTCGTCGTTAAACTGAACATGTCGTAAAACCAAATAAAACATATGATGATGATGATCTTTCAAATGTAGGGGACAAGGGTATACTACGCATATGCTATATTGATTTGACCTGACTTCTATTGCCTTGCGCGCTATTAATGCCGCAAGAGTTTTAAATATTTCAAGCTTAAAAACACGTCATTGGTCTTTTTTATTAGTTTCGGAATTGAATTGATGCATTCAGATAGTCTAGTATTATAGTTACCTATGCTATATTAAAACTACTGTGTGCATGTGTGAAACATGAAGTTTTAGTTACTATTTTTTCACATAGCGACATAAAATCACGTTTCGGAAATTTTGTCCGCACGATAGCATAAGAAACTTCCCCACCATTTCAAGACAAAAATTATCAATTTTCATGATGATTTTCCAACATTCCCAATATCAGCAAAGATTTAGCGATCTCCCCGTCAACATCAAAGGGGCCGGCGGCAGCTTATCGCGGCGATAACAAGCAGCTATTACTCTGAATCAATTTGCGTTCTGACCTAGCACTTGGAGGGCGACTTTGTGTACACAGTCTGTACTATCTGTTAGAGTATAGTTATATTCTATGCTATCTGTTTGTTTACGGTCACTCGGAGACCTTACATCTAGATACGCTAGAGGTGTATTGGTGTTTTTTCTTACGTAATTGGTAGATGAACATCGTACGATGCATCTGTCCTATCTCTATACGTCCGCAACAAATGATACCATATTTGTTAGAACGAACGTTGGAGATCATAAAAATGCTCTGTTGTTTTTAAATACTCCTTTAATTTGTAAAGTACTTCATGTACGAAGGATACCTAAAATGTTGTTAAACAATAACGCCAAAAGCCTTACTTTACGGGTTTAGGGTTTAGATTGTAATAATCACAATTTATAAAGTCTGTATACTACATCGGTCCATGCTACATACTCTTAATACTCAAGACGTCCAAATTCTATAAATTTTTGAGGAACCTAGTCATTAGCTCTATCCTATCCACTTCAACATCATCATCCAAGCATACAGCATAAAACTACACATACAATCTTGAGCAAAACAATCATGTGGTCAGAAGGTGCTAGCGACCAGCGACCCAGTTACCACGAGGCGCGAGGCGACGACCAAATCAAGCGCACGCGCACCAAATACGTCGCACCGAACGGACAACAGCTGTTCGCGTTGCATTGCTCTTTGCTCTTTCATTTATATCTGTCAAGGCGTTGTGGAATAAAAGCCTCGAACCGCCTGGATGTGGTTCGTGACCTAACATTTCGAAAAATATTTTGTTCTTAAAAATGCACTGTTTTCTTCTTCGGTATATTTAATTTTTTATGCAAAAAAAATCTTTTTCAATACTTAATATTTTCGCATTTTGATAAAGCCAACAATTTTCATAGAACACAAACATAGGCGATAAAGGTGTTTATTAATACAAATTCCAATGTAATTATTATTGACCTACATAAAAATAAATAATTTAAACATTATTTATTCATATGGCAAAAAACACGTCACGATTATCACGTCCTATATGAGTCATATCAAGAGAATGCATTGAAATAAAACGATTTTAAATATTTTACGAGCGCATTATTATTATATTTTCCCGTTCGTCGAAACCGCAGTTATCAGTGTGAATCAGAATATTTTCTCTTGGTTTATTTACTTTATTTGGCGCACGTTAACAGTGACAGCTCGCGGAACTTATCTCATGTTTCTTTGTTGTTATGGTCCGAAACCCAAAATCGAGACACTCGAAAAATTTTAAAGGAAAGAAATCTTTTCACGTACCTATATTATTAGTTACCATATTAAATAAAACTTAAAATTGGTGGACAGATGCTAGTGTATTATTTGGAAAAAGACAACACATGTAGGTAACATGTTGCTTCTATGTTCTTACTAGAATTCTAACTTTTTACATTCTGCTTATGAATCAAAATATCTACATCTCTCTATCTACCAACTCATTCAGAGACGTCAAACATGTCACTGGACTGCAAACGATCGAGTTAACCATAATACGCCATAAAGACAATTTACTATTCTTTAGGGCTCTACAATGTTTTTAACCGCTTAGAATGTCCCAACCACGCCCATCTACAAAATACCGATGACTCAAAGAACAACGATCTTTCTTTAAAAAATCACTTAAAACCCGACGAACCGGGTCCGATCACGTATCATCCTTGACATGGATAACATTAAACATATCCTTATATGATACATAGTTATCTATTTACATATTATTAACTTATTCTTAATAAGTACACTATGAATCATAGTTTTATTAAGTGCAGTTAAAAAAAAACACCGGATGAAGTACAAAATACAAAATATTTAGTTATTTAATTATAAAGATATTATCCGTTAATAAGTTTAACATCTGTTTGTTTGTCTGTGATATCATAGTTCTTGAACTATTCGTGTTTTTTATTTTTTTATCGTACATTTAGATTGTTAAAATGGTATATGATCAGAAGTATTCTCGTATGTGTTCAAAAAAATTGTTTAAAGATCAGTTGTAAAATTAATTAGTTAGTTAAAGAATAAGAAATGGCTTATGTATTTTAATCTCAATATCTAATTATAAAGATTCTCCACTAATTGAAAAGCCACTTTAAGGCTGATGGAAAGAAAACGTACAGTTATGATACTAAGCCCAATTATATAATTAATTTGACAGACAGATAAAGAAATACCTAAAACAAACATAATCCAATTATACTTTTACTTATATTATAAACCCAGTTTAAGAACAGAAGACGTACCTATATGAACTTTACCTAAAAATGTTGTTGTTGCAAAAAACATTATTTAAAAATCAATCGGGATGTAAATACAATATGAAATCCTACTAATATTATAAATGCGAAAGTTTGTGAGGATGTATGTGAGTTTGTTACTCTTTCACGCAAATACTACTGAACCGATTGCAATGAAATTTAGCACACCTATAGAGGGTAACTTGGATTAACACATAGTATAGGTTTTATGCCGGAAATCCCACGGGAACGGGAACTATGCGGGTTTTCTTTGAAAACGCGGGCGAAGCCGCAGGCGGAAACCTAGTCCTCCATATACCTACGAATACCTGAATTAACACGTATGACGTATGTACTAAACCTAGGAACATAACAATCTATCTTGCCATCGTGATAGTCTTGCTATCTTGCCCATAGTAATAGCAGAGATTACTAAGCAGTTATGGTAACCTTAACAACCATCTCTCTATCAGCGATAAGCCCATAGTAATACCTAGTAACTATTTAGTAATCTATGGTAATACGGCCTCTATCAGCACAAGCCACAGTGCTACAATAACAAACGTGCCAAAAGTCTAATCATATCGTTACTACGCTCATACCGCGGCACGTACCGGCCTGCGCGCACGCATCGCGATCGCTTCCGCAGCGCTGACTCAGCGCATCCATCGATGGCATCTTCGATCGCAAGGCCGACAATGTGATCGATACTTTATTAATTAGATAGACCTCTTAGAATGGTCAATGGATCTTTTTATAGGACATATTTGGAAAATTCTGATGAAATTTTCTGACAGTGTTCTTATGATAATAGAAAATGTAAAACGGATATAATATTGATACGTGGCCATTTTTTACGAAATTAACAATAGTGTATTGCAACCTTTAAGCCACAATTCCCAAAAAAAAGCGTCGAAATGTATTTTAGTTCAATTATCAATTGCCCTAAATACTATCCAACTAGTTACTAGACCATCTCTATCCAACGACAAATTCCTGTACCTACTATATCTAGTATAATCTAACTATACTCAAAAGATACTAACAAACCAATTCATTTGAATTTCCCAAAGGTCGTTTACAATGTGTCTGCATAGTGCATATCAAAACGAACAACTCCAACATAGCGATAACTTAAAAACAGTACGCTATGTAATCCTTATGGAGTGCTCAGGCACGTCTCGTCACATAGCCCTTATTACTATAGAGATAGAATTCAAAATGTAGAACAGCGAGTGAGTCAGAATCTATGTGTAAATGTAAATGTACATTTATAGAACGTTGCGCGCGTATCACCATATTTGGTTATTACTTACTCGCAAATGATTTGTGCAACACTTGCGGTTATGGCAACGCGAGTTCGAGGGAGAGTCTATAAAAAGGAATGGGTCAATATGTTTGGGTAAAATAAGGTGAGCACATAATCGTCTGGAGCTATGAGCACATATTATATCGGAAAAGGGAAATAAAGGTAAAATACTAAGATATTAAGTAGTGGTTTATAAGCAAACCTACACCCCTAGCTGACCGCTAACCACTGCGCTACCATTCTACAATATATCTAGCTGTGTCCCGCGGTTTCACCCACATTGATCCGCTCCTGTTGGTCTTAGCGTGATGATATATAGCCTTCCTCAATAAATGGGCTATCTAACACCGAAATAATTTTTCAAATCGGACCAGTAGTTGCTGAGATTAGCGCGTTCAAACAAACAAACTCTTCAGCTTTATAATATTAAGTATAGATTAGAACATTAAATTGTAACCTACATCATTAATACCATATACATCTCAGTGACTTAGCTTATTCAATTAACACAGGTTAGGTGAAGCACAGACGCCCACGCCAACCAAAATTGGCTTCTAACCAGACGCGATATACCTGTATCGTTATTTACTCTGTGCTTATCCGCTACGACGCCTATAATAGCATTTGTTTCTATTGCCTTAACAGAATCAAGTATTGTATTGTTACCAAGCACTTAGTATTTATGTGACCTTGTTATATAAATATATCGAGACTTAGAATAGAAACATGAAGATTTTATACATGGACAACATTTTTTAATATAAGTTGTTTCTTATTATAATCCAAATATTATTACCACAGCTTAATAAACTTCTAGATTTTCCAAAAAAACAGTCTCTCTCGAAGATATTTATAATTGTCCTTCATTTCAATAAATGATTTATTATCTAAATATTTTCATTCCCTTCCCTCTGTTTGAAAAACAACATTTATTATTTGTTTACGCTTTATAAACAAAATTGTTTGACCTTTATCAAAACAACTGCGATTTACAGGGCCAACAATTTAAACAGAGTAAATACAAAGATTTATTTTGAGCATCATGTCTTCATTGTTTCATTTCCCATGGTCAAATAAGAATATTGTTTTAAAGGGTCAATAAAATTTAGTCAAAATATTAAAAAATCAGCAATTAAAAACTTTTATAACCTGGCTTTGCATAGTTGTGCTTTTCTCGTCTACTAGTCTATACTATAATTGATCTGTACCAATTTTGCTGAAATTTACAACAGACCGAAAAATACATAATCACATATATTAGAGCCTAACCAGTCGCTAAAAACAATATCCTTATAAGAGCTTAACTACAGCACAATCCTATCAGACCTCCCGTATAGAGTCAAACCACCAACCATTCGCTAAAAACAACACGGTACGGTACCTAGCTTAGAGCTTAACTCCACCATAGTAACCTATCAGTAATCACGTAACGCTGATCTAGCTTCCTAGAACACTGTCAACATTGCACACCCCGCGGGGCCCCCAAGGATTACTCGTTTGATGGCAATGGGCATTACTCGACACGACTTTAACTTTCGACGACGTGTGTGTAGCTTTGACATTAACTTGGAGACTATACTCACTGTTGTGAAGTTTAGAAAAGTCTTGTAAGCTGCAAGATACTTCGATGATGCAAAAAGAGGCTCATACTCATCAAAGAAACATGAATTCTTTATTAATTGCTCGTTTTTGATAAAGGACTAATGCTTGAAGTTGAAACCTACATTTAAAGCCATTATTTTGTCTCATTACATATTTGAATGCATCTTTCTTTTCAATTCTTCACAACATGTTAAGGTAACAAACATTCCATCAATCGACGATTACTAAGAACTAATAAAAACAACAATTAAATATCAATTCGTAGGTCAATGACCATTGCACAGGACACTTCTATCACATCCGCAGATACCACACCAGACCTGATAAAATGCCCTAATAGCTCTTCCTGATATACGGATAGACATACATACAAATTACAACCGTTTATTTACCATCAAATTGTATTCATAGCTTTGGCAATTAGCATTGCTCTTTCATCATATTCTTCCCTTCGCCAGTAATTGAGTTAAAGAGACAAAAAATTACAATACATTTGTATAGACATACTATTTAAAAACTTCCATCGTTCTTGCACTTCCGAAACGGCGATATTTTTATAAAATCGTTAGCTCGCTGCATGCAAATAAGCTGTTATCGTTAGATCTTTGCAAGATCAAAGTTCTTTCGTTCCTTCATTAAGAATGCTTTTCCGTCCTTTGACAAACAAATGCTACAAAAAAAATGTGAGAAACTTCTGTAGGTATAGTATGTATCATAATTCGAATGTATTTGAAGGCTGTATTAGCATTAACTAACAGATAATCTATAAATGGTTACTACATATTTTAATTCTATTATTAGATTCCTATGAAAGATTTACATTTAAATAAATGAAGTGTCTGGAAATTGTCGTCTGTAATATTATGATCAATGATTGTAATTTGTAACGTGATCTAACACCATGAATTGGTATTCATTGATAATGTTACAATTAAAGTTTGTTTTGATGGTAGGTATTGATAAATTATATGGGTCGGACAGGTAATAATAGTTTTAGATTACAATTTTGGACACAACCAGGATATGAAACTGTTGTGTATAAAAACTGCTTACTTGAGATGGAATGGAAACTCAAGCGGTCGATATGAATGAACATAGGGTGGTGGCACCAATTATCGGCCATGTCAACTTTTTTTGAACTTTGACTGGATGTAATTTTTACATTAATAGCTTTTTCTTTCTTACAGTGCCTTTTTTGGGTAGATAGATATTGAAACTCCATTACTACATTTGCAAAATTACGAGTCTATTGTTACTTTATTAAACATAGAATTTTTATTTCGAATATGCCGATTTCCCTCAATATCGGCCACTAACACCAAGCTAACACCCTAATATCTGCCGTCTTTGGCCCTAATATCGGCATACCTTTTCTAAGGTGAAGTTAGACCAATAAAACTTAAAACTGGTTACATTTTTTATTATCAATTGAGATACAAATCATTTTTTTATCTCACCTATCATGATTGGTCTTTTCGATTGTCTTAAAAATTTAAAGTAATGTACCAAGTTCAGTATTCTTAAAAGACAAATAAAGATACGGGGTTAAATGAGACTTGTGTCAATCAACTAGAAAAATAATTGGCTTGGAAATGTTATGAGAAATCACCCAATCATTAAACCAACATATTCATAGAATACTACTTCACTTCTCATCCACCCACTATTTGATAAACCAAGAAACCAGGAGGATGGTGTGCTATTAAAGATTACTTTTGGTGGTCTACGGATGTAGGGAAAACAACCATAAAGATTCTCCTGTTGCAGATATGACTAGCGAAACATTTATTGTTACTTTTTCACTGCCCTTAGCAACTTCATAAATGTTCTTCCATCCCTATTACTTTCCCTGTTTTCGGAAAAATACTAAAGCTCGTCTCATCCCCATTAATATTCTCCGTGGGTCTTGTAATATGTCTTCCGTGTCCGATTGATTTTATATTATGTTCTTGTAAGTCATTAAACCACTTTATTCTGTAACTACAGCCCTGGCCAGCTTCTTTCATTTTAATAACAAGGAATACCACTTTTTCCCTGGTTTTCCATTTTTAAACCGATTGGGTCTTTTATCTTCTTTTATAATATTTTTAACGCTATTTATCACGTTGCTACGTGATCTAGGAAAACCGCAGATAGGTAAACCGTAGATCCGTAGGTATCAACCATTGAACAATTTCTTCTTCTTCATTTCGGTTTAAGACGGTATCTCTACCAACTGTGCAATCTGTGTCTATTCTTCCATGAAGTCTATCTTGTAAAGTGGTCCTCGGGATGTCGTATTATCGAGATGCTTCTCTGATGCTCATATTTTGATTTTTGACGGCATTCACTGTCTCTATAATTTTACTATGGTCAACAAAAAGGACAAACAAAAAGGTCAACAAAAAGGAAAACGTTTGCAATAGCCAACGTTTTACTTTTAGTTGATCTTTTGCTAGTTTAGATTGTGCCGGCATGATTTTGGCATAGCTATTAACAAAAATAATTAAAATACATCACCTTCCTGTTTATTGTAAAGTCCGACGGTAGTAGAAAAGGTTTTATTAAGGTGGCCGTTATTACGCATCGATTCGCTTTATATCGGCCGTAGCTAATAAATATCGTTTTTAGGTGGCCGACTTTAGGATCCAGTGATCAGACGGAGCTGTTGTTTCATTTCTAACCTTATTAATATCACTGCTAACATATAAAATAGCTAAACATGTTATTTGAAGTTTTCGTGCATTACCCCAATATCGACCACCCGGCCGATATTGAGATTTATCAGCAAATACAGATCCCCAATCTCGGCCCCGCAATTATTTCATTAAAAAGACAAATAAATGTAAAAACACACTATTTTATCGATAATTTGACTGTTTTTCTTTAAGAACACATAAAATTAAATACTATAGGTTAATGTTTAATTCCATTAAAATACTTATCAACATAAAGCGTCGACTCAGGGATTTGACTACGCAATGCCGCCAAACTACGCACGTTTGTACCTGCACGTGCTCTATGGCCAACTGAATTTTCAAGGGTTGAGGTACCCACACCGAAATTTGGGAGGTTTTGCTTATGTATATAGAGTCTCTTTTTGCATTAAAACTTTTATGATTTAAGATCGATATTTATAGTTATATTCCATTTTCTCGAAAAGGCCGATATTAGGAGCAGGCCGATAATAGGAGACTCCACCCTATTTCAAGAAAACACAGGGATAGATCGATGACGTAATCTCCTTCATCATGAAGTACTTTCAGGCATCCTGTTTCGTATGAGTACTAAGGTATTAAGATGTACACTGTACGATTTGTTGATTACTAAATATTTTTTACTTAAAACATGTGTTTATTTTGGAACACCCTGTACAAAGTATTAAAAGTTATTCGTGAATATAAAATCTACGTTCTAATTAACTAATCAACCAATTGAATTATGTATTTCCATATTTTAATACAATGTGGATTCAATACAACGATAATTCAAATTCCACCCAAAAGCTGCCTATTAAAGTTAGTCAAGGAACCAATCTTGAGTGTGCCGCACCTGCTGCGCGCGAGGCCACCTGTCGGAGGGTCGGGAGTTTAAAATTAGGGAGGACTCGCAACTTCGCGCTTGTAACTGCTGTATTGTATTGGAAAACGTTCGTGTGTTAAGTATATTATTCTAGAGACTATTACCAGGGCATTATTGAAAAAATAGATATCAATTAAACTTTCATTATAAAAAATACTCCTAGAACTGTTAGTTTATGAAAAGCCTGTCTTGTTTTGACTATGTTGAAAATGGCTGAACAAAAGTAATAGCGTAGCATTATGATAGTCTATCGGGATTCAGTGTAACTTAGATGTCAATAAGTTAGAATTTATTAGAAAACAACAAAAACAGGTAAGATTTAACGAGAATCAATAATGATTAGGTACCTACATTATTTTCTATTAACAAGCGTATGATTTAAATATTATCCAATTCTTGAAGGGTCAATACCACGCAGCATTGGCGTCGTCTACTGAGTCGTGTAATGTAAATATTTTGTCAATTTTTTATCCCGTCGATCGTCTATTTGCATTGCGATTAACGCATCGATCATACATTACATATAATTCTATTTTTAACACCTGCCCTTTTCTGGGTATGTTAAATTATTATCTGATTAATTTGATCACAGCAAAATGTATAATCCTGCTTTTTAACCGACTTCAAAAAAAAGGAGGAGGTTATCAATTCGGCCGGTATATTTTTTATGTTATGATGAACGGCTTAATATTTTTTTATTTTCCTAGATACCTTTTAGCACTTTCCAATCCAGACAGAGGCGAAGTCTTTATTATACAGCCACTGGAGCCATCAAACGATCTACTGTATACATTCGTACCATCATTAATAGTGTGAGCTATTATTATTACGCTGTTAATCACACCGCTTTACTGCACAATTAAACCGGTCGGCATTTGCGAATTATAACACGATCATAAGCGCCGCACTCCGCATTGCTTGGCTTTCTTATGTTTAGTTTAACAAGAGTGTACAATTTAAAGGAGTTTATTGACAAGAATACTAGATACAGTTAACAGGACATGTATTACCGTTAGGAACATTTTCAAAAAAAAATTGGAATAGGTAGGGTGGTTAAATTGTTAGTCGAAATTCTTAAATGCATAATAGAACGGCGATCATCATCAGGAAGATTTCTCAAATGCTTTTTCTGGTTTATGTACCTGTACACCTGAAGAGGAATGTTTCACGTCAATTTTTAAAGGAACTGATCGTATTACGTATTCTCCGCAACACCTCCCGAATCGGGAGGTGTTGCGGAGAATACGTAATAGTCCCGATAAGCCCAAACCACCGACCTTACTAATTATTATCGTCCACCATCGAACACCACAAGTTAATCCCTAGGTATCTCGCATTAGAAGTCATCCCGTGACCCACTAAGGGCTAGGTTAAAGGTCGAAAGGTCACCGGTCGGCAACAGACCGG
>CAJQZM010045439.1:0-29816 GCA_907164665.1 Colias nastes
TATTAATGTGCATCGGTACAAATAAATGTATTTTCATTTTTCATTTTCATTTAAAATATTCCTTTTGAGAGCAGACACGATGCGTCAGATAGTAACTTTAAAAAGTAGTTTTAGTAGTAGTTACCTATAAAGAGCTTTTGTTAAAAAATTATTAAGTAAATACCTACACACGCACACAGAGAGAAAAATAATCTTCCTGGAAGTGATATTTGTTAAAGGTACGTTTTGTTACACAGGTAAAGCCATTCGGACTAATTTTCCACAACTATACCTTTCTAATAACTACACACGGAACACAAAAGGGCGGAATTCCTGTACCTTCCCAATTCAAAGATTTCATTGGGCAAATTGAATTGCCGTGATATGACGTCATTTCCCGGATTCACCCATCTCAACGCGATTTTGTCGTGCCTTTGACGTAGGGATTTATCTACATCATTTTTGTTTTGTCACTATATTATGAGTACCGTTGGCAGTTTATACTCATCTCGAGTAATAAGATTTTGATTTGGAAGGGGAAAGATAAAAATAAAATAAAGTGAAGAGCACCACTGTGCGTCTATCGCTTCTATCGCGGGCCTTGAGCGCGGGGACCGAATCGAGAAATTCCGTAACGAAAAAACCTCACGCTCCCCAATCCGACGGGCGGAGGTGTGGCTTGAAGGCATAGCATGCAATAGCTTTGCCGCGGCAGTCCCCGAGTGCCACACGTCGTTTTTTTCAAATCGAACCAGTAGTTCCTGAGATTAGCGCGTTCAAACAAACAAACTCTTCAGCTTTATAATATTAGTATTTAAGACAATATTCAAAGCACGTTACACCAAACAAAGTGACAGGTAAAGAATCTACATTCAGATAAAAGTTACACCATTGTGAGCATATTCCATGCAGTCTGCAATGTCCAACTTTGATTACAATGTGGTTATTGAAGAAGTTTTATCAAAGAGTATCAAGGACGCATGGACGTTGTTTTATTAACTTCTCAAGTATTTTCCCTTATTGTTTTTGAAACAATTACTGTTGTATCCTCGGTTAATGGTCAAATGGTTTTATTGTTTGAAGTTTGAGGGAATTTTCTTTTTGTGCGGAGCGATGCGGGAAAATAGAACAATAATTACAATTGTATGGAGTTTTAATTTTGATTTGGGGAAAAATGTTATGGCTATTTTTGTTTTCAAGCTGTTGCCCGTAGCTTCGTACGTGTAGTCAAATTAAAACACATAGTTCTCGTTCCCGTGCTAAAAAAAGCTATCCTATATCCTTTCTCAGGTATCAAACTATTTTTGAGCCAAGTTTCATCAAAATCGGTTCAGTGATTTAGAAGTGAAGAAGAGATAGACGAACAGATAGAGTTACTCGGGCTTTTATAACATTAAGTAGAGATTATAATTGATATTTAATGTTATTTTGCCTCATAGAAGCTTCATTATACCTATTTACCCAGTGTATAAAATATCTACTTAGAAATAAGTACACAGTGTTCTACACTAAAACATCTAGTTACTGTACTAACATGATTAGCAAAGAGTAATTTCGTGAATAGGGTCGGTCCATAAAACTGTGATGGTTTACTACCGACTTGACCCGGCTTTGTTCGAGTTCTATTAGTCTATTTAAGGCAAGGAAGTGTTTTGGTGGCTTTCACTGAAAACTCGTTAGTTTTTTACACGAAAAAATAATAATTTTGAAGGTACCTATTATAAGGTAATATTTGTAGAGTATTTTGGGTAACTAGGAGGTACTAAATAATATTTTAAAAGTGTATCAAAATCTATTGATTGGTTTTTACGTTATCAGTGATACACATACAGACACGAAACATGAAATTGTTACATAGACATATATGTCTAAATATAGAAAATGATTTTGGAAATACGAAATTCCAACCGCAAGTTTATATAATAAACTAAAATCCATACAATGTAAAACGTAACGTTAAATTTTACCCTTATCTTGATCATTAACGTCTAAACAAGTACAATGACGAAATATAATTAATAGAACATCGTTATTGGTACGAGCGACACGTCGTTATGGCAAAATGCCAGACATTAGGCTCTGGTTACACCGACGACTTTTATATGAAAGTCGCTTCGACGCGTCTCCGACCTGGTAAACTTTTTGCAAGGCTTTCAATTTTATTTTAATATACTAGCAGTGCTCCGCGGTTTTACCCGCAGTGCTCCGCTCCCACTGGTCTTAGTGTGATGATACATAGCCTTCCTCGATAAATGGGCTATCTAACACCGAAAGAATTTTTTAAATCGGACCAGTAGTTCCCGAGATTAGAAAGGTTCTATAATATTATACAACTAAATAAAAACAATAAAGTGGCGGCCTAATCACTTAGTAGTGATCTTCTCCAGGCAAATATTAGGCTCCAGTTGCACAAGCGACCAAAAATGACTTTATAAGAAAAGTAGAGTCACTATTATAAAATACGATCAGACGAGTCCAATGCTAAATGATCATATTAAAAATCATTATTTTAGAATTTGTATGAATTTTTCATCACAATCGTACAAAGGTTTAATATAAATATAACAACTCTATATAGTAAATTAAACAACTGATTTTCAAAGAAAACTCATCACATTACATCCAAGGAGAGTAGAATCAACTGAAAAATGTTGCAAATTACAGAGAAACAATCTCATCTTATTGAATCCCACGCGGAATGTGGATTCAGGTACTAGTAAGTAATGAAATTAAATAAGAAAACAGATAAATTGCTAGAAATAATATATTATATTAAATAAAAAAAAAGGAACAATGGTTAAATTGCTAAGAAATTGTTTTATAATAAATGAAAAATTACTATGTCTGTATGTTTAAAAATGTATGTATCTCGTCACTAGCTGTATAATCGCGATGCAGACGAAACTTCGTGCAAAATAAAGAAGTTCTAATTTCTATGTATTTATATTATGTATTTCTATTTATATGTAGTACCTATTTGTATTAGTATGTTTTTGGCTCATGTATTAATGTGATGCATAACATATAGTAATGTAAAGTTTCATTCAAATCCGTCCAGTAGTTTTTTTGTAAAAGTTCGAGTCAGTCTAGCTAATTGAGTTGTATTGTAAACACAATAGAAAAGCTCAATTTACAAGCACTAAACTTTTAAACAAACAAATAAACACAATATTTGGATTACATAAAGTTTTCTTAATAATTTACAATCTATTTAGAAAACTGTAAAATTTACTTTTCTATGACTTAATAGAATTTATTTCATTTGTAACGTCCTCAACACGGGACCTAATTAAACCTTTAAATAAACAAATTAAGAGCCTTTTCAAATATAAAGTGAGACAAATGAAAAATTATGATGTCTCTGGGGCAGCAGAATTGAATTAGAAGTGTTCATACTTTAGAAAGTACTGTGGTTTTTCTGAGAATGAGATTGTAAATGTATGTGTATTTAATTTGATTTTAAATTTCATTTATCTATACTAATATTATAAAGCTGAAGAGTTTGTTTGTTTGTTTGAACGCGCTAATCTCAGGAACTACTGGTCCGATTTGAAAAATTATTTCGGTGTTAATAGCCCATTTATTGAGGAAGGTTATAGGCTATACATCATCACCCTAAGACCAACAGGAGCCGAGCAATGCAGGTGAAACCGCGGGGCACAGCTAGTTTCAAATATTATTCTTTCCCTATTACAGTGATCAGCATAAATGTATTTTATTTATTTATTTATTTATTCTGGATTCTATACACATCAAGGAAATACAAAAATGAAAAAAAAAAACAAATAAAAGATATACAATGGGCGGCCTTATGGCTATAAGCCATTTCTTCCAGGCAACCGTCGGGTAAAGGATAAAATATAATAACTTCGGTAGTATTTTATAAGGAATACTTACAAGTTATTGCATAAAAAAATCTCCTCTTAGATTTAAAACCTATCGTGTTTTAAACATGAACTCCATGGATTGTTTAAAAATGCTTTTCCGCCCTCGGCTTCACCCACGTAGTTAAAAGAAAACTCGCGTAGTTTGAAATAAAACCCATCCTAATTTTTCTCAGATTATCTTTATCAAATTTCATCAAAATTGGTTCAGTGGTTTATTACTTTCGTAGGATTAGAATATATTTTGTAGTATCGAAACGCATTAAAATTGTCATCAAGTCTTCTAAAGCTTCAATGGAAGTTCTAAAAGAAAACTTAAGTCTTAAAGCTTTGAAAGGCAGTTTTATTTTCATACTTCTTTCTATGCCCTATTTACTAGCCCTGTTTAACGAGCTATCTTTAGAAGCACCAACCTACCATAAACATATTCTTTGTTTATAATAGTTTAGTTTAATTTATAATAAAAAAATACGTGTGGCACTCGAGGACTGCCGCGGTAAAGCTATTGCATAGCATCGCATCGCTGTGCCGGTTGGAGTGGGGGGTGTTAGGTTTTTTCGTTACGGAATTTTTACATTCGGTCGCCGCGCTCAAGGCCCGCGATAGAAGCTATGAAAAAAACTTGAACAAAAAAACTTTTCTCGTCAATTTTCATTATCACTTGCCAAATAATTTGATTTAAAATTGAGATCAATAATTAAATTTAAAAACGATTACAAAAGCAATCTTTTACAATTACATCATCGATACTTAGCTAAGTGAGAATAAATTAAATTTCAAGTAAGTTGAACCAAGTTATAATAACTTTGTGAAATTGATACTTAAAAGTTGAATTACTCTTGTATGACTTTGTTTTTCGCGGAACATCTTTATATAGGTGTTTACTTGAACATTGGAGTTTTAAAAAGATGGGCAATCATATATTTTATTGAAGTGAAACTTCTTTAGGCCCGTTGAGAGTAAAATTTCAAGGTTGCGTCATGGCAATACCGTCACGTCATGGAGTAAGGCGACGATTTTGTTATGTTTGCCAAAGAAGTTTTACTTCTCAATGAAAATTTAATTAAACAATAATAAATTTATAGTATAGGTACTTGGTTAAAGTTAGTACGTATAATTCTTAGTAACTGACTTGTATTTTATATAAAACGGTCGGTGCGCGTTGAGAATTCGTCCGATTTCAACGATCTGAAAAAAAGTAAAGTAACTAACTCACGCTAACTCACGCTCACTCACGCTCACTCACGCTCACTCACGCTTACTCAAGCTCACTCAAGCTCACTCAAGCTAACTCACGTTCACTCAGCCTAACTCACGCTCACTCACGCTTACGCAGGCTAACTCACGCTCACTCATGCTAACTCACGCTAACTCAAGTTCACTCATACTCACTCACGCTAACGCAGGCTAACACACGCTCACTCACGTTAACTCACGCTCACTCACGCTAACTCACGCTCACTCATACTAACTCACGCTCACTCACGCTAACGCAGGCTAACTTATGCTCACTCAGACTAACTCACGCTAACCCACGCTAACTCACGCGAACTAACGCTCACACACGCCCACTCACGCCAACTCACGCCAGTTACTCTTTCACGCAAATACTACTGAACCGATTACAATGAAATTAAGCACACATATTATAGAGGGTAACTTGGATTAACACATAGGATAGGTTTTATCCCGGAAATCCCACTTGAACGGGAACGATACGGGTTTTTCTTTGAAAAAGTGAGCGTAGCCGCGGGCGTAAAGCTAGTAATATATAATACGAAAATCGACGCCTTAACTCCATGACAAAGGGGTGTCGTGTATCGTCAGCCCTTGAAAAGCGCCCCACGCTTTTTTCACAAATATACTATGTATTGGTTATTGTTTGATTCCTAGATTAAGTATTATTTTTTTTAGATACGTGTTTCTCGGATTTCGTGTTTCCAATTTTGCTACGGAACCCTAAATATAAACATGGTGGTAGAGATTACGTAATATTGGCGCCAAATCAGGCAATCTGTGATGCGATGATTAGGGTGTTATTACGATGTGCCCTATTTTTTATTATAGGGAAAATGGGCTATAATACAAGGTTGGGTTAAATGTAGGTATAATTTAGATTGGAATTTACCTGAATCTCCATATCTTTCGAAAAATTATAGATTAATATAATATTATCTTGAAGGACTAGGTGAAATGTTTTAATAAATATAGGCTTTCGTCGTATCTTTTACTAGCTGCGCTCCGTGGCTTCACCCGCGTGGCTCCGCTTCTGTTGGTCATAGCGTTATGATATATAGCCTATAGCCTTTCTCGATAAATGGGCTATCCAACACTGAAAGAAATTCAAATCGGACCAGTAGTTCCTGAGATTAGCGCGTTCAAACAAACAAACTCTTCAGCTTTATAATATTAGTATAGATTCAAGGGTAAATTTGTTTGAGTTGTGCAGTAGGATATGCCCTGTTTTGTTGTAAAACATACAATGCCTTTTTGGTTAGTGGTTTTAGCTTGCGATATTTTATGTAGTAAGAATCTCGTTTCTTCTTCACTTTCTACAATATAATAAATTGATAGTAATAATGAATATTGAATACCTCTAATAATGAAAATATCAATGAGAATTGAAAATGTTAATTATGATTAATAGCATCCACAATAAATCAGTTTCAAAATTATTAATTTCTGAAATTTTCAAGCTATTTATTATCCAAACAATGACTTAAAATTCCCTTCATGAATTGTTAAAATACCTTAAGTTATCTCTACCACCTGAGACATTACTTTATACCGACTTAATATATCTTTTCAAGCACATTGCGCAATTTCCGAGGGGCCTTGTGAAATATTATAGCCCAGTGGTGTTTATAAAAGAACTAGCTTACCGCCCGCGGCTTCGCCCGCTTTGTCTAAAACCCAATAAATTGTATACTAAAAACTTCCTCTTGAATCACTCGATCTATTAAAAAAAAACCGCATCCAAATCCGTTGCGTAGTTTTAAAGATTTAAGCATACATAGGGACATAGGGATAGAGAAAGCGACTTTGTTTTATACATAGAAATCTAAATAATGGTTTTATACTATGAGGATGTGATTGTAAATTATTGAAGTGAAACTTGTTTAGGCGCGTTGAGAGTAAAATTTCAAGGTCGCGTCATGGCAATACCGTCACGGTATGGAGTAAGCCGACGATTTTGGTATCTTTGTATCTTGCCAAAGAAGTTTCACTTCTGACACGTGTGCTCGGCACACTCGCTATTTTTTGTTTTTTTTTTATGGTTCAAGCTTATTATAATATAAGGCAACTTAAAATAAGCTAAAGTAATTTAAAGCAAATTTATGTTTATAAGTAGTGAAGAATTAATTTGAATAGAAAGAATTATGGTATAGAGAGATTTTTAGCGAAATTTTCATGATAATTATGATCGTTTAAAAGCAAGTATTTTTTAAGATAGCTATTTAAGTACATAAAGTTGTTGAAAGATTAACAAACATACATCCATAGGCATATTAATTATGCAAACTTTCGTGTTTTTAATTTCATTATTAACTCGATAAGATATAAAAATAAAATTATTTAAAAAGAGTCGGATTCTATCGCTAAAAAACTTTTTGATATAAATCAGAGAACGTCATTTAAACGGGAGCGCAATCAAAACACAATTTCAATTGAAACTGAGTTATTAAAAAAATGCCTCAATAAAACGTATTCAAAATTAAATTAAAAGCTCACTCGCACAATGCAATAATCTCTGAAATGTTCAATATGTAACTTCCAATTTCAGGCCATGCAGTGGGGCGGTTCTGAGGAACAAATAAAAATAAATGGCTCAATATGCTCGTATGTGGCCCCAGGCGGGTATGAAACGATTTTATTACAAAAATCTGATTCTTCTGAGAGAAAGTAAAAGTCCTTTATTTTGACATAATTTTATAAAGGTCAATAATTATAGGATTCTAAAACTTTGTGTTTTTATTATTGTTTTCTTAAATTTTTAAACTACCTATGAACCGATTGCAATGACACCTTTTAAGTTTTCACGTCTTTGTGATGAAATTGAACTATCTTATCTGATTTAGTAGTTCAAAATATATTTTATATTCATCATAATTATTAATTTTGTTAAGCATTTGAGTTACAGGCATATAAAATCGTTTCAAAATAGCTTTTTCTTATAAATTTGCAAAGAGACGTACAAATACTCGCATAATTACCTAATTTCAATATTGTTTGGTAATAGTTTTTGTAGAACATGTTTATTTTGATCAAATAAAGCTTCAAAGAAAAGGTATTTAATTTACGACTAAGTTTTTTTAGGATACATTGAAAAGATAGATAATGTATATAACGGTTTCGTATGTTTTCTTTTGATTAAAATTGTTTTTTCATTCGTTAAATTGGTTTTTATGACTAGCTGCTCGCCCGGGCTCTACCTGGGTAGTTATACCTAAGGGTGATTTTCCACCAATAATGTGAAAGAAATAATAAATTAAACAATAATATCCATTTAGTTTGAAGTATGAAGAGTTTAGCGTTTGAAAAGATACTATTGGTTATTTACAAACACATTCCTCGCTATCCTCGCACATTATTGGTGGAAATGCACCTTTAATTTGTTTTTCAAAATGACCTGTGAAAATGACATATTATAAACAGTTCAACCAATTATGTAAGTTAAACGACTTTCTTCGTTAGCTTAATTTCAGAATACCACCCTTAAAGCGTTTGAAAAGAAAATCAATTTTTTTGCCTGTGCTTTTGACCACGGGGGATACGGTGCGCAGCTTTTATAGAAAATATTTAGATTTATTTTATAGAAATACCACAGAAATACCTATGGCTAAACCTGAAAGGAGTATCTACCATCTATATGTATGACACTATAATTACTTATTTATAAAGATGATGATCGTATTATTTACTCATAATAGAATTTCACCATTTTAACAACATTTTAACATTATTGTCATGGCAACCATGTTTTAAATTACATTTGCGTTTTATATAAATAAATATAATAAATTATTGTGTATTTCAATAATCCTACTCGAAGGATTCAATCTAAAATTCCAATAAAGACACTTGATATTCAGATTTATGTCTATTGGAATAAAGCTTAAAGTAGTCTGAGTATACTTATTGAGTTATAAATAAGTCGTAATAAGATTTGAGTATTAAAGATTGAAGAACGTAAGAACGCGTTTTATGATACCTATATATTTTAACCGATTTGGAAAAATATGAGTATCAAATTTCGCGCACTCAGCTCCGAAACCTATTTTTTATTATATTTTGAATTAAATTTACGCTTTTAGCAATTTTTCCTTTATCTGTGCTATAAGACGTTGCTTTTTACCAAATTTCAAGACTACGTACAATACTCCCAAACTGATAATGCGCATAGAAAAATTCGTCACTGTTCGGCAACTGTCATATTCCCCGAGCCTCCGAAGACGATATGTATATAGAGTGGTTAAATGTATTTTCTTCATGCATAGTTTATTAGAATTATGAGTTTTATTGTGGTTTTATGGTAAAAGAGATAAGTAACGAAATTTGTTTCGATAATTCAATGTAAGTTAATAGCGAGGATAAGCCACACAATTGCGAATATATATTTGTTGTATTGATTTACTTGGAAAATTCTATACTTAGAACTATTAAAGTGTCTTACTGAACCTGGCGTAATGATGGATGTATGGAAGGTTAAAATAAGACAAAGTTTATATTTAAAAAAATGATTTTCAAGCACTGGTTTACATTTAAATTGTGAAATCTAATCATTAAAATCTCAGTCCAAAGGATTTACAGAATCAGGGATCATCTCTATTTCTGATATCGTAAAATGATCAGAACTTTCATTATGCTCTTATTAATTTTCACTTTCCCCACTGCTATCTGCTACCTATGTAAATAATCATTTTACCGGAAAATTCAACTTTGAAACAAAACTAAGAAGGGTATGTAACAGCAGCTCTCTATAATTCCATACAGAGATAATACGTGCGGTCACCACCAATATACAGGGTGTAATCGTTAAGTGTGCACAGGCGATTTTTCCGTAACTATTACAGATAACAAAAAACTTTAAACTGATATCGAAAGTACTTAACCTAATGAGTAAAATGGCCGTAATAAATTTTTAAAAATAAATCGAGAAATATCAAAAAAATTATCTTAAAACCCTCCCATACATTTAGTATGAAATATGAATATCCCATATACATTTAATATGAAAGATTTTAGCTTTCTTTTTCTTTTTTTGGTTTTCTGCTTTAATTACTTCGCAAATTTGAAGGGAAGTTCATTTAGAAACTTTAATTATAGAGCTCCTCATTGTATTGCACAATGAGGACGTCATTTCGAAAACCTGCCATGAATACAAAATGTATGGGAAATCAAATGTATGGGAGCGTTTAATGTAACATTTTTGGATATTTCTCGTTTTATTTTTAAAAATTTATTATGGCCATTTTACTCATTAGGTTAAGTACTTTCGATTTCAGTTTAAAGTTTTTTGATATCTGCAATAGTTACGGAATAATCGCTTGTGCACACTTAACGATTACACCCTGTATAAAGACGACTGACGGATTTATGAATTTTTTGACTGACAGGCTACCGTCACCTATCGCCCGAATTGTTTTCGATTGTGTATGACTCTGAATTGACTCCTATTTCTTTCGAACAAGGTGCAAGATGCAAGTGCATTGTTTAGGGCACTTACGATTCAATGATTCAGGGTGATTCGGGTGTTTCTGGAAATACGATAATTAGCGAAGATCTGCATGCGCATTATTAATTTTGGAGTACTGTACATGGGAAGTACCCTGTCGTTTTTGATTCCCTTGCTAATGTCGAAATTTGAGAAAATTTGCAGTATAAACGGCTGTATCTATTGATTGCGTTGGCTTAAATAAGTTTTAATTTTTTACAGCTTCAACGGACCGTAGACTTGAGTATTCAATAATATAAACTTCAGCCTGATACCTCCACGCGTTCCTTGCAAAAAGGGTCTTGACAGACAGACGGACGGACAACAAAGTGATGCTATTAGGCCTTTTTCATTTTGAGGTTCGGAACCCTAAAAATGACACACTTAACTCAACTACACAAATTATAAACTTGCTTCAATATAAATGTTGAGAAAGTTGTCTTTCTAACTGTATATCTCTTGTAATAAGTATATTAAATTCTCGTGTCACAATGTTAGTTACCATACTCCTCCGAAACGGCTGGACCGATTTTCATGAAATTTTCTGTGCATATCGGGTAGGTCTGAGAATCGGCCAACATCTATTTTTCACACCTCTAAGTGATAAGAGTAAGGCAGAACAACGTTTGCCGGGACAGCTAGTTTAAGTATAAAAAATATAATTTTTGAACTCATCGACCTCTATTAATAAATAAGGTCATTAACCACTGCACTAATGAAGTCACATTGTACTTATTAGAAAATGTCTAAGTTTCTATAACTACTCCGACCTTCCTGGGCGCAATTTCTTGAGTAAACTACACGTCCTCAACTTAACTATGTTATACTTAAGTTCATTACCATTTAACTGAATAAGAGCAAAGCAAGTCACATGCATCATTAGTTTGATAATATTATTATGGAGCACGTGGAGGTACAAGTATGTTTAATATGTTACCGCAAATTTGATACTAAAATACTCATAGGTCTATAATATTCTACTAATATTATAAATGCGAAAGTTTGTGAGGATGTGTGTGTGTGTGTTTGTTACTCTTTCACGCAAATACTACTGAACCGATTACAATGAAATTTAGCACACATATAGAGGGTAACTTGGATTAACACATAGGATAGGTTTTATCCCGGAAATCTCACGGGAACGGGAACTATGCGAGTTTTTCTTTGAAAACGCGGGCGAAGCCGCGGGCGAAAATCTAGTAGATAATATATAACTATTTGGCTGATGTGTTCGCAACTTAAAGCAATGATGTTTGTGTAAGCTCTGTTATAATATTTTATACTGTTGCATTTATTGTGGGGGCTTGTGTGTGTGTGTGTTGATGTGTGTGTACGTATTTTTTTTGAATATGTGTGAAAGCAACTGTAAATTGTATTCCTTCGCTGCTGAAGACGGAAATAAGAATTAAGTAGTGCTATAATACAATCTATACTAATATTATAAAGCTGAAGAGCTTCTTTGTTTGAATGCACAAATCTCAGGAACTACTGGTTCGATTTGAAAAATTATTTCGGTGTTAGATAGCCCATTTATCGAGGAAGGCTATAGGCTATATATCATCTCGCTAAGACCAACAGGAGCGGAGCAATGCGGGTGAAACCGCGGAGCACAGCTAGTAGCTAGTATTCATAAAAAAATACGTTAGGTACGGATACGTTATGATTTTTCACAGTAAAACCACAGATTACTAAAGAGTTAGGTACTTCGTATAACGTTAAAAGGAGTTCTCTGAGTTCTCTATAATTTTACAAAGTAAACTCAAACTTAAAGCCAAACATTTATTTATTCAGATGGACTTCATTTGGAAGCGCTTTTTACAACATAAATTACCGTTTCTGAAAACAGTTTCTACAGAGTAGAGTCAGCAAAACAAATTGTGTGAACCCTGTTATAACTAACGAGCAAAAAAGTTTTCATTTCGAGTTTGTTATAGGGAAGCCTCCTTTAAATATTTAGTTTATTCTAATTTTTAGGATTTGAAATAAATATTTAGTTTAATCTTAAATATAGCGGCAACCGAAATACTTACTCTCTGAAATTGTCAAATGTGTTACTATTACGGTTCATGAGATACAACAGCCTGGTGACAGACAGACAGACAGACAGCAAAGTCTCAGTAATATGGAATTTGTTTATTCTTATGTTGTAATTTGTTAATTATTATTAAAATTCTAAGAGCAATAAAGTATATTAGGGTCTCGTTTTACCCTTACGATACGGAACCCTAAAAAAAAACTAAAACTGTTAAAATTGCGTAAAATTCCTACAAATTTTAATTTACAAAGTAATTACTGGTTAAGTATATCCTCATAGATACGTCCCACTAATTCATATAAATTTAAAATGAAAACGTATGGAACTGAAAACGAAGAAACTCCATAGAAGTAATTAAATATTTTATAACGTTCCGTTTTAATATTATCCTTTGATGTCTGTTCTGAGTTTTATTTTAATTATATATGATATATCATGTTTTTTCGACTCAACTTGATGGTCATAACTTTACTCTTTTGCGTGAAATGAAGTTATATGGCTGCGTTATATGGGTTTTTGTATATTTTTCAATAGAGTATTATTTTTTATCTGTAACCTTATCAAGGATCGGTGATAATACAATAATTTCATGAGTTGCGTGTTTTTTAGTTTTTATGAACTATATTTATTAATCCCGTTTTAGTTGCAACTTGAAAGAAGGACAAGCAAGCATACCTTCTTATATATAAGTATTTACTATTAGATATAGTAAAGATCGTAAGAAGCTTTGGTGTTCACCAAATTATAAGAAAATAAAAAAATACAGCACCACTTACATTATAAATAACTAAGACTTCATAATGTAAAAGGGAAGAGAGAACTTTCACAAAAACATTTTCTTTTGAAGTAGAGATGATTAACGCCAGACATAAGTTTAAAAGTTCTACTATATAACGGAAAATTTGGTTAAGTTTCGCTTCAATTATCGAGTTCAAACTTAATTGCATATTTTTCATTGCTTTAGCGGTGTTTCTCTAGATCATATTATCTGTTATTATATTTACTTTAAGGCATAGCCATAATATAACCTATATCGAAAGGGCCTATTCGGTACATATACCATTTAAGTTTGTAGAGTCCACAAAACTAATAAAAAGGATTCAGATTCTAACAATCTAGCCACTAAATTAACTGTTGAATTCCATAATTTATTCCTTAAAAGGCTTTCAAAGGGATTTTAATTTCCATCTTCATTTCGAAAAAGAAAAATAAATCTCTAATAGTTACTCTTAAAAACTTCCAATTAATTACATCAATATTCATTGGATTTTAATATTCATTAACAACACATTTAAACATTGGAAAATGCGTGTAATTTTTATGGTAATAAGCCAGAATTCAAATTGCTCGTGCAATTTATTCAAAAGAATCTCATTATGTCTTTTAACTTGAGGGTCCATACATATTCATTTCGACGCAGATCCTTGAATTATTTATAATTCTAGGAAAACTTGGACAGTGTCACTACATAGTATAAAACAAAGTCGCTTTCTCTGTCCCTATTTCCCTATGTCCCTTTGTATGCTTAAATCTTTAAAACTACGCAACGGATTTTGATGCGGTTTTTTTAAATAGATAGAGTGATTCAAGAGGAAGGTTTTAGTATATAATTTATTATATTTTAGACAAAGCGGGCGAAGCCGCGGGCGGAAAGCTAGTTATTTATATCTTGGAAAACTTGGACAGTGTGTATGTTATAAATGGTATTGGATAGTTTAAGTATACACAATCTTAAGTACAAGAAAGCAACTTTATGAATTTAATGTACCACTTTTCTATTTCAAACTGAATCTCTCCATTTCGATGAAATAATTTATTTATTTAATGAAATTTAATACGATAATGGAAAAATTAACTGTTATGTCGGAATCAAACTTTATAAATTATTTTATTACTTTAATTTGGTCTCTTATTATCTTATCAATAATTGAATTTAAAATCTTTAACAAAAGCAAGTTTTCTGCCATAAGTATTATCGTTTCTGTCACCAGACGAACAGAGCTATACATAAATCAATATTAGTAAAACCATATAAAAATACTAATTTCTGAAGAAGCCATTCAAACCCAGAAAAGGACCCTAAAGTACACAAATATTACAAAACCTAAACGCTCGTTAAAATACCGCCCAGTCATCGTGAGTCTCTTTTTCAGGCATCGTGGCAATGCCGTGGTAATTGATAAAGTTGGGGCAAACTACTCCGCATATTTATAAACTTCTAAAGTAATTACCGCTTTCAGTTCACCCTGAACTAGTTGGCGATTTGATCTTTATATTAAACTATCTGCGCTCCGCAGACTATCTGTTTCACCCACGTGGCTCCGCTCCTGTTGGTCTTAGCGGGATGATATACAGGGTGTAATCGTTAAGTGTGCACAGGCGATTATTCCGTAACTATTACAGATATCAAAAAACTTTAAACTGATATCGAAAGTATTTAACCTAATGAGTAAAATGGCCATAATAAATTTTTAAAAATAAAACGAGAAATATCTAAAAAAATAACTTGAAACCCTCCCATACATTTAGTATGAGATACGAATATCCCATGTACATGGGTTGATCCAAAAGTAATGATAATCAATATTAAACAAGGTCATTACAGTTATAATAATTATGTAGTTCTCTAGATAGTCTTCTAACTAGAAAATATACTTCAATATTTTTTTTCCTAAACTTAAAAAAAAAAACTTTGACTTCATCCACAAAAACCCCTCCACGCGGCCATCACTTCGCTGTCGTCTTAAAATAATTTATTGCTAAGAAAGTGTTTCTTGTGCCGAGGAAAGAGATAAAAGTAAATAGGAGCTAGATCTAAAAAATAGGGTAGGTGTTCAAGCATTTGGAATGCCGATTTTTGAATGGCAGCCATCGCAACTGACGCTTTGTGATCTGGTGCGTTGTCTTGGTGAAACAGCGTTCAGGTCCGCAGTTTGCCATGTCCCTTTTCCTTACTAACCTACCGCAATCTTTTATTTTGGTCTGTTTAGTAAGAGCCCAATAAAGTGGCTACCTTTTTAAAATATTCCACCATAATTATTCCTTCAGCGTCCCAAAAAACTACCGCTTTAATCTAACCTACTGATTTTCACTTTGAATTTCTTCATCGTCACTTTGGAAGCTCGCATCCAGGACATTGATTGTTTTTTGGTTTCAGCATAAACATGGTGAACTCGGGTAACGTCCATGATCACAAAACGTGACAAAAAATTATCCTGATATCATTAAAAATTTAGAAATTTACCCTCTACATGTCGAATCGTTGTTTCTTCTTTTCGTCGGGAAACATTCTGGCACGCACGGTTCACATTCAAATTAATGTAAATAATTGGAAACGTGGCCTGTTGATATGATTTTTTTGTGATTACTTAGTGAATACATGAGCAAGCAAAAAACATTTATTTTATATTTTTATGTGCACAGGAAATACCCAATTATCATTACTTTTGGATCAACCTAGTACATTTAATATGAAAGATTTTAGCTTTTTCTTTCTTTTTTTGGTTTTCTGCTTTAATTACTTCGCAAATTTGAAGGGAAGTTCATTTAGAAACTGTAAATAGAGCTCCTCATTGTATTGCACAATGAGGACATCACTTCGAAAATCTGCTATGAATACAAAATGTATGGGAAATAAAATGTATGGGAGCGTTTAATGTAACATTTTTGGATATTTCTCGTTTTATTTTTAAAAATTTATTATGGCCATTTTACTCATTAGGTTAAGTACTTTCGATATCAGTTTAAAGTTTTTTGGTATCTGCAATAGTTACGGAATAATCGCTTGTGCACACTTAACGATTACACCCTGTATAGCATATAGCCTTCCTCGATGAATGGGCTATCTAACACCGAAATAATTTTTCAAATCGGACCCGTAGTTCCTGAGATTAGCGCGTTCAAACAAACAAACAAACAAACTCTTCAGCTTTATAATAATTATTAGTATAGATTTTGTTAGGTTAGGGGAGTTAAAATCAGTAAGTCAATCATTGAAATTTCTTAATTGGTACTTGGAGTATCTTTTGGATTTGCAAGTTGGAGTTTATTTAGTTTCAGTTTTACTAATTGTTTATTGAGCTTGTAATTTTTTATTTTACATAATGATGTATTAGACTTAAATTTGATCGGAAATAAAAGGCTTTAATATTATGATTCGCAGAATATCTCTTTCTTTTTATTAAATTGACTTGTCTAATGTTTAGACCAAATATTATTAGAAACATTGATTTATCCCGGGTCAAACGACTAGTTTTTCCACAGGAAAAACCGCATGGCACGACTAGTTAGTGAAACTCACTGAATTCACTGATTGCCAGTCAAAGTTAAATATCAAACCAGTGTGTACTGAAGCTAAACCACTTAACCAAACACAATAAACTAGCAACAATATGCTGGCAAAATTAACCTCAAATAATTTTATGGACAATAATTATTTACGTCATACACGAATGAAAGTGGCTAATAAAAATAATTTAAAAGTATAATTAAACACATATATTGGTACAAAATAGGCAATCTAGAAATTAAAGACTAACAGTTTTTAGTTATACAGTTTATTATTAACCCTAATCATATAATGAAAATGCGATCTAAGTATTCCATTTAAAAAGAAAAAATATTATTATAATATTATAATTTCTTTCTTTCTTTTTCATAATATTAATTTATTCAACGCTAGCCACGCCCCGCGGTTACACCCGCGTGGCTCCGCTCCTGTTGGTCTTAGAGTGATGATATATAGCCTATAGCCTTCCTCGATAAATGGGCTATCTAACACCGAAATAAATTTTCAAATCGGACCAGTAGTTCCTGAGATAAGCGCGTTCAAGCAAACAACAAACTCTTCCTCTTTATAATAAATGACTAAAGCTACACTAATTTACTAAAGCTTAGTAAAGTTATACCTCTATTTAAGAAGGGCGATCAAGAAGACTGTAACAATTATAGACCTATCTCTATTTTACCAACATTAAGTAAGGTATTCGAGAAGTTAATATTAAACCAATTGACTAGTCATTTTGCATCTAATGATTTACTTCACACCAAACAATTTGGTTTCACAAAGGGGCGCTCAACCACAGATGCTGGAGTTGCACTTCTAACACATATATATAAAGCATGGGAAAACTCAAAAAATGCTCTGGGGATATTTTGTGACCTCTCCAAGGCATTTGACTGCGTTGAACATTGTACTTTATTGCGTAAACTTAATCACTATGGAATTAAAGGAAAAGCCCAGAACCTCATAGCGTCATACCTGCATGATAGGATACAGACTGTAGTTGTTGATGGAGAACGTTCTAGCGGTGCTTCAATTAACATTGGTGTTCCACAGGGATCAATTTTAGGTCCCTTCTTGTTCTTGGTATATATCAATGATCTTCCCTATTATTTGCAGGATAGGTGTGAAATAGTTCTGTTTGCAGATGATACCTCATTAATTTTTAATGTGGATAGGCATGACCCAAATGTTGACGAAGTGAACAGTGCTCTTTTACACATATCTGAATGGTTTACTGCCAATAATTTATTATTAAATGCCAAAAAAACCACTTGTGTTGAATTTTTACTTCCTAACATAAAAAAGTTGAACAGAGATATTACCTTGAATGGGGAGGTATTGCATCCTACAGAGTCTACTGTATTTCTAGGGTTAACATTGGACGAGAAACTACAGTGGGGAGCCCATGTCAACACCGCTGCAGGTAAGCTCAGTTCAGCTGCATATGCAGTCCGAAAAATAAGGCATCTCACCGATGAAGATACGGCTAGATTGGTCTATTTCAGCTACTTTCATAGCATTATGTCCTATGGAATTCTACTGTGGGGCAGGGCTGCAGATATAGAAACTATATTTATCTTACAGAAAAGAGCCATTCGCTCTATATATAATTTACGTGCTCGGGACTCACTAAGAGATCTCTTTAAGAATACTGGTATACTTACTGTACCATCACAGTATATATTTAATAATATTTTGCATGTACACAAAAACGCCGACTTACACACAAGAGTAGGAGATAGACACTGTTATGGCACAAGGAACAGAAATAGAATTGAAATGCCATTTTTCCGATTAGCTAAAGTTAAAAATTCATTTATGGGTCAAGGTATACGCTTTTACAATAGAATTCCTCATAATATTAAAGAGTTTAGTAGTTCTAAATTTAAAACTTATATAAAAAATGTACTAGTTCAGAGAGCGTACTACAGTATTCAGGAATATATGGACGATAAAAACCCATGGAGGGTTGTCGCGTAAAAACCACAGGACAGTTCTTTGGCATATTATGATATATTATGTATTTAGATAAAAGTTACATATTATGTAATATCGACATGATTAATTTAAAAGAGCAACTATGGAGTTTCTTGCCGGTTCTTCTCCATAGATACTGCTTTCCGAATCGGTGGTAAATGTTAAAAATAATTATGTAATGACGATTCGAAAGTGCTACTAAATAGTAGTCTAATTGAATAAATGAATGTTTGAGTTTGAGTTTGAATATTAGTATAGATATTAAGTATAGATTGAAAGAACAAAAAGTTGTAGGTATACAAAACACACATATTAAGACATAAAAATACTCCATTACTTACCTTAAACGAATGCATTAATCATCCGATTCCGAGATAAATATAACAAGAAAAACAAATTCGTCAATGGGAAAAGAAATGTATTTGTTTTGCGTATACTTTGATGGATTTCCATAAATCTCATATAAAAAGCCAGGGTTTACTACAAGTAGCTTTTCTCCAAAGTCTCAAAGTCTTTTCTTTCTAAGAAGTAGTACAGAATCAGAAATTCCTATGAAGCATCCTATAAGTACTAAATTATCTAGAAACCCAGGCATGCAAGCTCTAATCTAGTTTCCTCAAACGACAGATAAACAGAGAAACACATCGACAAAGCAGAATAATATTTACATTCAATCCAATTACCACAAGTTACCACATTCCCTAGATTTACCAAATCGTCCAACAGACCGACAAATTTACTGTTACTCTACACTGTTTATCAAAACAAATATCCCTCTGTAAACTGAGCACAGCTAATTTTGGCGTTCGCGCAAACAAACACATCGAAACCCTCGATAGCTATTGACGGCACAATTGATGGATTATTGATATAATTATATCCAGAACATTCTGAGTTCTTCTGTCTCTCTGATTTATAAATGACTGGCTGTGCCCTGTGGCTTCACCCACGTCGTAGATGGTTCTATTATAGCCTGCTCAATAAATGCTGAATATAAAAATCAATAGAAAAATAATTGTTCGATCTAATAGTTTCAGAGATTAACATTTTCAAACAAACATACTCTACAGCTTTATATTATTTTTAGTGGTGCTCTTTGGCTTCGCCTATGTTAGAAAAACTCAGAAATCACACATATCTAACGGTAAAAAAAAAATCGGTTCTGACATTAGTACACTACGTTCGAACAATTAACTATTATTAACTATTCAGCATTATATTATTAGCATAGCTTGCTGCTCAATATCAAATGCTCTTCAAAAACTGATATATTTTTCTAAAGGAGAATATTTCTGGCACGTAACGTAAGTGTACGCTGATTTTACAGTGAAAAATAGCTGTATTTTTGTAGTGTTCGGGTATTTCACAATAAGGGATTCAACATTCGTTTTCTCTAGCCCGTGCCATCTGATTCGCGTCTACAATTACGTTAAAGGAAACATTTGCAAATGGATCCGAATGGTTAGAAGATATTTTTATCAAAATTTATCGTGTCATATTGTGATTTATTATTGAGAGTATTATACACTAGCTGTGCCCCGCGGTTTTACGGCCTTGCCCCGCTCCTGTTAGTTTTAGCGTGATGATATGTATATAGCCTATAGCTTTCCTCGATAAATGGGCTACCTATCTAACATTGAAATATTTTTTCAAATCGGGCCAGTAGGTCCTGAGATGATCGCGTTCAAACGAACAAATTCAGCTTTAGCTTTATAATATTAGCATATAAGTTTAGAAATAAAAGTCCCGTGACCACACTCGCTGTAAAGTGTTCGATACAAACTGTCGCGGTCGTTACAAACACTTTACTTTTACACTTTAATATAATAAATAAATCGCGTTAAAATTCCGTTAAAAAGGTATTTGATTTTACTTTCCCGGCCTTGACAGACAATCTAAAATGTCTCCAGAATATGTCTTTATCTAACAACAGGTTGCCATTTTTGCGAAGGTCTATTTGTCCCGGGCGTATTATCCGCTCGTCACAGTTGATCCCAAGAAACTAAAAAAAGGTTCTCTGTCTATGGTTATCGGATATTTCAAGGACAATGTTCATGACATTTGACAGTCCCTTTACTATGAAAGAGCTCAGTGGGATGTCTTCTTGTTACAGATCTTAACACTCTTTTAAAACTCTATTATTTATTTATTCTATTAGACTTCTTCTAGAAGCACTTTTGGAAGCAATATCTACAAAGAGCGGGCAAGAAACTCACTTGGTGCTCTAAAATCATTATAATTTCACATACATAGTTTGATTTAATAATCATGTTAAAGAACTGCTTATTATTTAATTTACATTCATTCTTTTACATGTTAATAACGTTATTTATTTCTATGTGTGGCCTCATTTTCGGAATTTTCGTGTTTCTTTCTTTCTTATTTCGATATCTTAATTAAAATATTGATTTTATGTAGCCAGATTAAATATAAAATATTCATATTATTTAATAATAAAAAGTAAAGGGTTTAATACATATAAAATCCCATCAAGAACCTCATCAGTCACCGATATCGATACTCAGATTAATTAGCGACTCAATTTAAATCAACTTTTATTACTTCAATTATAATGGCTTATTTATAATATTACTAAGGGATATTTAAACTGAAATCTATATTGGCAGAGTTTCTAAGTACTGTTAATTACATACCAATCAATACTTGGTAGATTTTCTCCGTAAAACCTTCCGGATCGTACCTATAACCTAATTGCTGTTATACGACAACTCAAAGGTTTCTAATGAAATTCTAGTGAAATATGTAATATATAAAATTCTCGTGTCACAGTTTTCATTGCCATACTCCTCCGAAACGGCTGGACCGATTCTCATGAAATTTTCTATGCATATCGGGTAAGTCTGAGAATCGGCCAACATCTATTTTTCATATGTACCACGGGCGAAGCTGGGGCGGACCGCTAGTATGATGTATAGATTATACAGATAAATAATTTGAAAGAAAGAAATACATTTATTTGTACCCATACACATTAATACATCCATACTAATATTATTATAAATGCGAAAGTAACTCTGTCTGTCTGTTACTCAATCACGCCTAAACTACTGAACCAATTTTCTTGAAATTCGGTATGGAGATATGGGATATGATAAAAAGTAGCCTATGTCCTTTCTCGGGTATCAAACCGAGAAAGGACATAGGCTACTTTTTATCCCGGGAAAATGACGCAATCCCGGAAATCCCACAGGAATGGGAACAATGCGGGTTTTTCTTTGACTGCGCGGGCGAAGCCGCGGGCGGAAACCTAGTATTACATAAAAAAACATTAACTTACAACTACACGGCCCAAAATGGATAATATCCACTCAGTGGTTTGAAAATCTACTACCTACCTACGCAACGGATTTTGACACGTTTTTTTTAATAGATTCAGTGATACAAGGGGAAGGTTTTAGACTGTAATTTATTAGGTTTTAGAAAAAGTGCTAGCGCCGAAAGATAGTATATTAAAATAACAGATTATTAACACATAATAATATTATACCTACTATAGTAAATTCAAACACAATTATTCATACGGCCAACTTCAAAAAAAGCTCTAGTTCTGAAAATTGGAAGGCGGATTAGCTTTTTTATACAAAATTGTTATTTATAATTTTTAATTAAATACCTAACGAATACCATTATTAAACTTTTATTTGAATGGAAATTTCCACATTTACTACGAATCCTCACAAAGTAATTGCATATATTATTATAATATTATCTTTCACAGAAGCCGCAATACAAAGCTAGGTCAATCACAAATTGCGTTTAATTTGTTCAAAGGGAAATTAAACCGCATTCAATTCGCGCTAGCTCTAATGTGTAGTGTCCTTTACAATAAATAGGTTACTAATTAAAAATATTTGCATCAAAATTGTATTTTGTATGTGTTGTGTTAGTATCGGTAACATAAAATAAATGTATATTTTTGCAATTTGATATTTAGGTAATAGTATTTTTTTATTTAATCAGCAATTCTTTGGCGAATTATTATTTAATTTTTTTTTAAGCAGATGAATATTCACAGAGTCATTATTGAAGTGAAACTTCTTTAGGCGCTTTGAGAGTAAAATTTCAAGGTCGCGTCATGGCAATACCGTCACGTCATGGAGTAAGGCGACAATTTTGGTATCTTTGAATCTTGCCAAATAAGTTTCACTTCTGGCACGTGTGCTCAGCACACATGCTCTTTTTTTGTAAAATATGACAGTTAATGAAACAATAGAAATACCAACTGTGCATCTCCTCCTTTGGTAAAGTCGGTTAAAGGTACAGCTTGAAGCATGACGAACGATATCCTAAGTTTTTCTAGTCTTCAAGTTCTATAATATATATTTGTTTTCAATTCTGTTTTATCTTGATTTTCAACTCAATGAACATTGAGTTATTCAAGCACCTTTCTTTCTTGAAATATATAACATTATTAGGAAAACCTTTTTGCTGATAAGCTAAAGTTAAAGTATGTTAAGCATTATTGAATATATACGAATTTAGGTTTCTTCGTAACTTAGTGAATAAATTACGTGATATTACCTAAGCTTGGAATACACGGACAGACGTTGAGTAGAATTTTTATGTATTTAAGAGAGAGTGTATTAGTTTTATATCTATATTCTAGTATGATGTATTTTTCGATTCTTTTTGGGTTAAAAATGTATAAAAAAATTCTTCTTTAAAATAAATAGTTCTTATTATTAGTTAATTTCAATCTGAACATTTTGTATGTGGTCTGGTTCTGGTTGCTTGGAAGAAATTGCTATTTAGCAATAAAGCCGCCAATTGCTTCTAATATCCTGGTGTTGTAAAATTAAAAATTGTGTGCAATAAAGAATATATAACTTTAACTATGTTTGAAAGCTTGTATAATTGAATATTATATTGTTGAAAATCCGTCCACAGACGAATAAAGTTACTAAAAAATATATCGTGAAGCGTCGATTTGTCTCCTTTTGTAACGTCGGTTAAAAATAGACTGATGGTAGAGACCTGTTGCTGATCTTCAAACAATCCACGCGGTAGTGTATTTTCCTATTGTTTGACTCTGCTGTAGTTTTTTAGTCTTTTTATCTGTCTGTTTAGTTAAGTGGCTACCATTGCTTTTATTATTCAATTAATAAATCGTAGACTCTATTTCACACAGAGAAGATATAGAAATACAGAAAGAGCATAAAATAAAAGAAAAATGTGTTCTTTTAATATATACAATTAATTTGTATATAAGATAAGATTTATAAGTCAATAAGTTTTTTTGCTGTTAAATGAAGCTTTTGTAGTTTCAGGTTGTTAAATAAGTATCCTATACAGTGCATGTTTAGTATCTTTTCTAGGTAAATTATTTATTAAAAATTAAATTAATATTTATTATGTACCTACTAGCTTTCCGCCCGCGGCATCGCCTGCGTTTTCAAAGAAAAACCCGCATAGTACCCGATCCCGTGGGATTTCCGAATATGTCACAGAATAGTTAATAGTTGCCTATGTATATGTGTGCTAAATTTCATTGTAATCGGTTCAGTAGTATTTGCGTGAAAGAGTAATAAACATACACACCTACACATACACATACATCCATCCTCACAAACTTTAGCATTTATAATATTAGTAGGATAGGACTAGGAGGACATGCTTCCGAAAAAAAATCATCGTATTAATACTGTCATTATTCTACACGTGCGAAAAACATATTAATAGAACGAACATAAATAGCATTTGATTTATTTTTCCCTAATGAATAAGGAAAGTCCACTGGGAATACGACATGAGGAACGAGATAATATCACAAGTATTTATTTTACGAAGTGTTTGATTTGTATGAGTGTGTGTACTTTGTACGTAGGTATGTGGTTACACTAATAGAAATTAAGAATTATTTATTTTTAGATTTAGGAATTGAAGAATTTAGTTTAAGTATTGTGTTCACGTTTAATTCAAGTAGCATTTCAGTATGAATAAATAGAAGTATGCATAATGCATATTTATACATATAAATAATTTGAGTCTCTATATAATTGGTTTATATTATTGAATATTGCAATTAATACTTGTTTTTTGCAACTAATATTTGATTGTGATATGTTTGGTTAATTTATAGGCTATAATATCACGCTAAACCAACAGGATTGGAGCAATGCGGGTAAAACCGCGGTGGACAGCTAGTAAACAATTAAAAGTTAGCAATATCAGTTCAGTTCTTTTAACAGATTTGAAACTTTTATTCATAGAGCATATTCCAAAAATGGCGTGAAGTGATTCTACACGTGTAGGTAATCTAATTAGCTTGCTCAAATTGAATAGGAAACGCTCTCTCAAAATTACAATGCACCCACGCCAATAAAATGCCTCAAAAATTCAATTTTTCCGGTTAAAGCAAAGAAATAATTTTTGTAATAAAAACTTAAAATCTACTGAACTCTACTCTACTCTATGGATATTTATGGAGAACTAGCTTTCCGCTTCTTCACCCGCGTTTTCTAAGAAAAACCCTTATAGTTCCCGTTCCCGTGGGATTTCCGGGATAAAACCTATTCTATGTGTTAATACTTTTACAATTTACAATTTATACAATTTGCGCGAGAGAATAATTTCTCAATCCTTAACACATTCTTTAAAAAGAAAAGCAATAAAAGATGGACTTGGAAATCACCAGATGGTAACACTAAAAATGAAGTGGATTATATACTAACAAATCTCCCAAAATACGCTCATAACATAGAAGTGATCAACATACAATATCCCAGCGACCATAGATTAGTAAGAGCTACTTTTAGGCTACAACATTTAAAAAAGAATAGAAAATCCTACATTTCCAATACAATGGGTAACTTAAAAAACGACACAGAAATTAAATTATACATAGACTCAATTCACAGTAATTTAGGAAATAATATTACATGGCATAAATGTTGCACAACGCAGGATCTATATGATAAAATTGTTTTTGCAATAGAAAATAGTTACAAAACGGCACATAACTCTTCAAAAAATAAAACCATGGGTTCTGTTTTATCAGATAAAACAAAAAAATTAATATCAAGACGGCAAGTTCTTCAAAAAACTAAATTTAAAACGAGAAGTATGAAAAACGAACTTAAAGCTCTTTACAAACTTATAAGTAAATACATCAGGCATGACTACAACATGCATCGCAAGAAGACCATTGAAAAATATGTACTACAATATGGAAGTTTAAAGAGAGCTAATAAAGAACTCCGACTGCATAAAACTTGGATAGAAGGTCTTAAATCTTCAAATAAAACTACGAACAATAGAAATGAAATACTCCACGTTGCAACACAATTCTTTAAAAATCTGTACAATTCTGAACATAGGGGAGAGTCAGCTTCTGCTTCACCTGCGTCAAAGAAACTATTGTTTGTTAACGCAGATATAGAGGAGGCCGAAGTATTGAAGGGAATAGCAAGACTGAAATCCAATAAATGCCCAGGGCCCGATAAAATACCCAATGAAGCCCTAAAGCATGGAGCCCCTTACTTAGTGCAACCTCTAACATTGCTATTTAATCTTGTGCTCAAAACTGCGACTACACCTAAACAATGGACTGAGTCTGAAATTATTCTTTTGTATAAAAAAGGTAACCCAAATGATATAAATAATTACCGTCCGATAAGCCTTTTGTCTTCAATTTACAAATTATTCTCATCAATTCTAGAAAAAAGAATCAGAAGCAACATTGATAACAAGCAACCCATAGAACAGGCAGGTTTCAGAAGAGGTTTTTCTACTGTGGATCATATCCACTCTATAGAAATGTTAATAGAAAAATATCAAGAATTTCAAAGGCCGCTATACATCGGATTTATTGATTATAAAAAAGCTTTTGATACTTTGGATCATCAGTCAATATGGCAGTCTCTAGAATCACAAAATATCGAAACAAGATATTTAAAGGTATTACAATATCTATATAAAAATTGTAGCAGTAGAATCAGACTCGAGTCGACAGGGCCTTCAATACCTATAAAAAGAGGAGTCAGACAGGGCGACCCCCTTTCTCCAACAATATTTATAGCGGTGCTTCAGCATGTCATTGGACAACTGCAATGGGAAAGAGTCGGTCTTAATATAAACAATAAGTACATCAGTCATTTGAGATTTGCCGATGACATTGTGTTGCTGTCAGAGAGCAAAATGGAGCTACAATCAATGTTAAACGATCTCCACAATGCTAGTCATCGGGTAGGACTAGAAGTTAATCGTAGTAAAACTAAAATAATGACAAACTATCTGGAATCTCCCATATACTTAAACAATGAAGCGCTGGAGTATGTTAACAAATTTATATATTTAGGTAAACAATTATCTTTTGAGAAACAAAGCAACGATCTAGAAATAGAAAGAAGAATTTCAAATGCCTGGAAGAAATTTTGGAGTTTAAAAGAAATTATGAAAAGTGATATGTCAATTAAAATTAAACAAAAAGTTATGGATACCTGCATTTTACCTTCATTATCCTATGCAAGTCAAACTTGGAAGTTCACAAAGCAAGCGCAAACAAAAATCAGGACATGTCAAAGAGGAATGGAAAGGAGTATGTTAAAAATCAAAAGAATTCAAAAGATAAACCACACAACAATTCGAAAGAAAACTAAAGTCTCAGACGCTCTGATTTATTGCAAAAAACTCAAGTGGCGTTGGGCTGGGCACATAGCCAGACTATCAGACAGCAGGTGGACCACCAGGTTAACAACTTGGAAGGGCCCATCGGGCTCTAGAAAGAGAGGCAGACCAGTAGCCCGGTGGACGGATGACATTGTGCGGGTGGCTGGCGGTCATTGGATGGACACGGCGAGGTGTAGGGCCAAGTGGGGTGCTCTGGAGGAGGCCTTCACCCTCACAAACGAGGGGTTCTTGCAAGACTAGGATTTAGACTTAACAATGTAATAGATTTAAAGTTTTTTATATATTTTATTAAAATAAGCTTAAGATTTAAAATTTCTGTACATGTAACTTTTTGCAAGAAATAAAAGGCTTTTTTATTTTTTTATTTTATTTATTTATGTGTTAATCCAAGTTACCCTCTATATGTGTGCTTAATTTCATTGTAATCGGTTCAGTAGTTTTTGCGAGAAAGAGTAACAAACACACACACACATCCTCACAAACTTTCGCATTTATAATATTAGTAGGATTTTTCATTAGTGGTTAGTTCTTAAGCTATCTTTATTTCTAAATTTTAACCGACTTCAAAGAACTCTGATCGGAACAGGAGGAGGTTTATATTTCGATTGTATAATTTTCGGTTTGTTATCTCAAAACTTTCTAGATGAACTTATTTTGATGATTCTTTTTTTATTTGAATACTTCTGTGTCCTGTTTAAAGTTTGTTCTGAAAATTTGTAGGTGGTTTAGTTGTTTGTTAAAATAAATTATTTATTATGTTTACACCATGTTGTTTACTCTCGGCGTTGCCAAGGCAAGTGGTAATGAATACAGAACACGAAAGCTTGAAAAAAATTACAATGTATGGAAAAGATATTTAGATTTATTGATATTCTAGGTCCAAATGGTTGTTTCGCGTTTTGCCTAGGCTACCTGATGACTGGATTTCGTTATGCAAAGTAATATCCGACATGCGCATGTGTTTTGATTGACTGCACGTTAATTACTGTATGTTAACTTTTATTATTAATGATAATGTTGTATTTTCTTGTTTTTTATAATGTAGTTTTAAGTACAGTCAGCAACGAAGGACAATGAATAAATAATTTTAAACGATCAAAATAAAAATAAACAGTAGTAGTAGTATTTTTGGAATGGGAAATATCATAAAACAATTTATGAACGTTTTTTTTATTTTTTTAAAGATATTACAACACGCGTCCTTCGCCTTATCGTATATATTTGAAAATCCTTACATATTTTCGAATTAAATTAGATTGAATTCAGTTTATATAAGATGAGACTTGAATATGAATAATATAATATAATTATATTATTCATGAATAATATAATATAATTATATTATTCATATTCAAGCCTCTCCCTTATAAAAGTAATTAAAACAAGAATTTACATTCACAAAATAGGTCTTCAAAATTCACTTAAAGCTCTCCAGGACGAATACATGCTCTATTTATAGACCTAATCACATTACTACAACTTGTGTGAAGCCTGCCATACATCTCTGAATTAAACCTGCTTTTTAACTTCGTCTTGACCCGATTTCAGTCTAATTAACGAGTCTCCAAATCTTACTTGAGACGTTGACGTCATGACGACTTCGGAAATTGGTTGGTTTCGTGATTTTTTTGTGTTTTGTATTTATTTATTTTTAGTAAATTATTTCTAAGTGCTAATATAGAGTTATCGTTTTGATAAAATAATGTCACCAATTTTGTTTTTTGTACACTACTTAGCGGTAAAGTGTTGAAAATATGTTTGTTTGTGTTAATATGTACTTAGATTTTAATACATAGTAATATCGTAAACAATGAATTTCTAAAAAAAGAGCGTGTGTGCTGAGCACACGTGTCAGAAGTGAAACTTCTTTCGAAATCGTCGCCTTACCTACTCCATGACGCTACCTTGTAATTTTACTAACGAAGTTTCACTTCGTTTTGTTAAACTAAACTAACGAGACAGCCAATCAAATAGATAAAACTTCCAATATAGAAAACAAATCTAAAAATTGAAATCCGAGTAGAACAAGGGGATAAAGTAGTACAATCCATTTGAAGTTCAACGAACAATTTCCGTTACCCCATTTTTTGGTTGAAAACCTTTTGTATGCCAAAGAGATTACGCTATCATAAAAATTCGAGGTATTTTCTCACTATTACAACCTTTCGATAAGTTCATATTGAAATGTATATTTACTCAAATGTATTATAGATACTTAGTAAAACCTTTTACAGACATAATCTATTGTAAGAAATTACAACGAGAGAGCCGGGTTAATTATTAGTTTGAATG